>JAOYNC020009236.1:0-17277 GCA_025802115.2 Bertia moriformis
TGGCCGGCGAAACACTCTGGGATCAGATGTACCGCTCCAATCGCCACTCCCGTGACGGCATCTTCATGTTGGCGATCAGCGCGGTCGACAACACGCTGTGGGATCTGCGCGGGCGCTACTACGGCGTGCCGGTGTATCGGCTACTCGGCGGCCCCACTCGGGAATCCGTCGAAGCCTACTCGAGTACGTTGGGATTTTCCCTGCAGCCGGACGCCATGCGCAAGCGCGCCACGGCGCTGAAAAACGAGGGCTTCCGCAACCAAAAATGGTTCATGCAGTATGGACCGGGTGACGGTCCTGAGGGAATGCGCAAGAACGTCGACATGGTGCGCATCCTGCGTGAGACCGTCGGCGACGATGTGGAACTGATGTTCGACTCCTTCAGCGGATGGGATCTTACTTACGCCTTGGAATGGGCCCACCAGGTCGAGCAGTTCCGTCCACGGTGGATGGAAGAATCGACGCACCCGGAAAAGATTGAGACGTTTGCCACGCTGCGTCGCAGCACCACCATCCCCGTCGCCTCCGGCGAGCACTTCTACGGACGCTGGGAGGTCGAGCGATATCTGCAGGCCGGGGCACTTTCAGTCGTCCAGGCTGATCCAGAGTGGTGCGGTGGAATCTCGGAGTTGGTGAAGATCGGCGCCGTGGCAAGCCTGCATGATGTTCCCGTTATTCCACACGGTCACAGCCTCCACGCTGCACTTCATGTGATCGCGAGCCAATCACCCATGACGTTTCCCTTGGCCGAGTTCCTGGTCATCAAAATGCGTACTTATTACCACTTTGAGTTGAACCCACCCATGCCGGTGCGAGCGCACTTCGCTTTACCGACAGCACCTGGCTTCGGTATCACCCTGGACGAGAGCAGGGTCGAAGCCAGCTCAACACTGACTTTCTAAGAACGAGGTTGCCGTGAATCGTCGTAGTTTTTTCCGAACAGCCGCCGCGACCGCCGCTCTCCCGGTGGTTTCGCCTCTGCAGACCCTCTCTGCCCAAATTACTGAGGGCGTGAAGATCACGGGCATGGAGACCGAACTGCTTCGCATGCCGCCTGGCCGGTTCTTCATGGATGCGATTCATCGCTTCGGTGCGGAAAACGGCGGTGTCGTTCTGCGCCTCACTACGAATGCGAACATCACCGGCTGGGGTTACATCTCCTTCGGTTTCGAGACTGGAGGACCCAAGGTTGTTGAGGACATTCTGCAGGGCATGCTGAAGCAGGCATTGATCGGACAGGATCCCACGCTTTCCAAGAAGCTTCGCAAAGACATGTGGCGAGCCGCCGAATACAGCGGCACCGCCGGCCTGGTCACCTGCGCGATGGCCGCCGTCGACATGGCCCTGTGGGACATTGTGGGCAAGATGGCCAAGATGCCCGTGTATCGGCTGCTCGGCGGCTATCGTACAAGCCTCCCCACCTATGACATGTGCGGCTGGTACTACGACAACGATGACGATCTGTCGCAGTTCAAGAAGCAGATCGAAAGCGCTCTGGAAGAGGGGTTCCACGCGGTAAAGATCAAAGTTGGCCGCTACTCTCTCGACGACGACGTGAAGCGTATCCAGCAGGCGCAGTCTCTCCTTGGGAAAGACCGCCGGCTCATGGTGGATGCCAACCAGAAATTCACCTTCACGGATGCCTTGGCGCGCGGCCGCGTGTATCAGCAGATGGGTTGCTTCTGGTATGAGGAGCCGATGATGCCCCATGCCATGAAGGAGTTTGGCGATCTGGCACACGAACTCGACATTCGCATCGCGACAGGCGAAAACCTTTATGGCAAGTATGAATTCCTGGAGCTCCTGCGAGTGGGCGGTGCTGACGTCGTGCAGCCCGATAACCGGCGTGCCGGCGGGGTGACGGAGTGGATGGAGATCGGCGCCCTCGCCGATGCCTTCAATGTGGAGCTGGCCAGCCACGGAGGTGCCCCCACCAACATGCACATGCTCTTGGCTATGCCCAACGCAATCTACATGGAGTCCGGAAGCCTGAAGAACGACACCACTCATGTGGAGACATTGAAGTTAGTCAATGGTGAGATCCCGGCGCCCGAAGATCCAGGTATGGGCAATGAGCTCCGGCAGGACTTCATCAACAAATACAGGGTAAAGGCCTGACCGCCTGCTTCTCTAACTCGGTCATCTGCACCACGTCTCAAGGAGGTATCTCGATGATGCTACGAGGGATTGTTTCCGTGTTTTTCTGTGTCTTACTTGTGTCCAGCCCCGCCGCGTATGGGCAGTTCGAAGTCGGATCCATCGTCGGAGCGGTTACAGATACTACTGGGTCTCGGGTTCCCGGTGCCACCGTTGAGGCAGTACAGACCGCAACCAACGCTTCTCGCAAGACGGTGACCAGCGGCACGGGAGAGTACACGTTTGTGGGTCTGGTGCCCGGTACCTACACTGTGACGGTCACGAAAGAGGGCTTCGCGAATCAGGTGCGAACAGTTAACGTGGCCGTTTCTGCGCGTGTGGATACCAGTGTCACGCTTGGCCTGGAGGGCACGTCCACAAGCGTCACGGTAGATGCGTCGGCGAACACGGTTGCACTCGAAGCAGGATCCTCCGAACTGGGCAACGTTCGCTCGCA
Organism: Bertia moriformis; assembly: GCA_025802115.2. Classification (NCBI taxonomy): domain Eukaryota; kingdom Fungi; phylum Ascomycota; class Sordariomycetes; order Coronophorales; family Bertiaceae; genus Bertia; species Bertia moriformis. Next base: position 2,594 of record JAOYNC020009236.1, read on the forward strand.
GGATCAGGTACAAGGCCTGCCTCTCAATAGCCGAAACTTTACGCAGCTTGTCTACCTTGCGCCGGGAGTGAACAACAGGGGCAACTCCGCGAACTCGGTTTCCCAGGGTTACACCAACGGCCGTGGCACCAATGGCGCAGTTATCAGCGGCAACCCGCCGGAGGATACCGTGTACCTCTTGGATGGTATCCAAAGCATGGATAACGATGCCGACGACCTGATCGTGTTTCCTAATGTGGACGCCATCGCGGAGTTCAAGGTTCAAACCAGTGCAGCACCCGCTGCCTTCGGTGGAAGTCCCGCTATCATCAACGTCTCGTTCCGGTCGGGCACCAATAAACTTCACGGAACAGTGTACGAGTTCCTGCGCAACCACATCTTCGATGCAAAGAATTACTTCGATTCCCACACAGCGCCGATACCCAAGTTTGTGTTCAACCAGTTCGGCGCGAATCTGAGTGGCCCCGTCGTCATCCCTCACCTCTTTAACGGGCACGATAAGCTGTTCTTCTTCATCGATTACGAAGGAAAGCGACAGAATCAGGCTCAAACCTACACCAGCACAGTGCCCACGGCGGCATTCCGAACAGGCGACTTTTCCAGCTTGCTGCAAACCACCCCGCAGCGCGCCAAGCCGATCCAGTTGGTCGATCCGGTGAGCCGAGCAGCCCTGCCGAATAACTTTCTGAACCCTGCGGTCCGCCCGTTCAATGCCACTTCATTAAAACTCTTGGCATTATACCCGCTCCCGAACCTGCCGGGTGACGCGGCGAACTTTCTCTTCAACGGGCCTGTGGTGAACGTCATCCACTTGGCCGATGCAAGGGTGGATTACCACTCTGACAAGACCACGATCTTCGGACGCTTCAGCAAAGAAGATCCCCTGACCTCCACCCCTGGATACCTCCCCAACCCCGCCATCGGTGCAGGACCCTCCCGGCCAGGCATCACGGAAATTCCTGCCTGGCAAGCTGTGCTTGGGTACAGTCACAGCTTTGGGGGTACCAAATTTTATGAGAGACGTTTTGGCTACAGCCGTCTCACCGAAACCATCACGGATGCCGGCGTGGCTTACGGAAAGCTGGCCGAGCAATACGGCATACCTAACGCGAACGCTAGCGGATTGGGCTTAAGCAGCATCAACGTTTCGAGCAGTGTGGGGCTGGGTGATGGTGCAGGCAGTCTGCAGAAAGTAAATAACAACTACGAACTCGATCAGGCGTTCACCGTCATCAAGGGCAATCACGAGGTGAAGCTTGGCGTCGACTACCAGAGCCGCCGCTTCGCTTTTTACTCACCCTCGTATCCTGTTGGCACCTTCAACTTTACGGGCGCCTACACCAACTACGGTTTCGCAGACTTTCTGCTTGGAACACCCCTCACCTCCTCGTTGGATGTTAACCAATACTTCAGCCTGATCCGGTTCCAACTGAGTTACTACATACAGGACAACTGGCGTCTAACGCCGAAGCTCACCCTGAACTATGGCTTGCGCGATGACACCGTCACTCCCTGGACAGAGCGCAACAATCGGTTGGCTGGCTTCTCAACCCGAAGTGGTGGGCAGCTCATACCGGTCGGCACGGACCCGGAGTTCCCTGGCAATCATGTGACCAACGGGCGCTACACAAACTTTGGCCCCCGGCTTGGCTTCTCTTACCAGGTAAGTCCGCGCGCGGTGCTGCGCGGCGGCTTCGGCCTCTTCTACGCGTTCGAGAACAACACTTCAAACGTGAACCAGGCCGTCAACGCTCCCTTTCATGGCTCACTTGTCACGAACAACAGCATCACGAACTTTAGCGGGGCGTCGCGAATCTCTGACGGGTTCCCCGCGGCACGACCGACGCTGTACCCGACGGCCAACACCAACTTTGTCTATTACCCCCGTTCCTACAAAAATCCCTCCGCAAATGAGTGGAACCTCAACCTGCAGACGCAGCTCTCCAGCAAGGACGTGCTTTCGGTCGCGTACGTCGGGCAGACGGGAGTTCACGTCCTGGTTGTAAACAACATCAATCTTGCCCTGCCAGGGGCCGGAGCGGTAAACCTTCGCCGTCCATACCCGAACCTCGCAGACGGAACCCAGAACAATCCTATCGGACATTCTTCGTACCATTCATTGCAGGCCAGCTACATCTACACTGCAGCGAAGACTCTCCACATACAGGGCGCTTACACCTATTCGCATAGCCTCGACAACACTTCCGGCACCGGCCCTCTTGTGACCTACCAGAACCCCTACAATCTTTCAGCGTATTACGGTAATTCTGACTTCGACCTGCGTCATAGTCTCGTGCTTAGCCAAACCTATGACTTCCCCTTCGGCAGAGGTCAATCGCACCTCACCCATGCAGGCACCGCTTTGGACCTCCTTGTCGGAGGCTGGCAGATCAACAGCATCGATAGCTTTCAGACCGGTTCCCCATTCACCCCGACCATGGCAAGTTCCAACCTGAACAACGGAACGGGCATACAGTATCCCAACCGCATCGGCTCGGGTAAAGGAAACGGAAGTGTGCTGGCCTACTTCAATACGGCAGACTTCGTGGCTCCTCCGCTTTACACATTTGGCAACTCCGGGCGGAATATTCTGTATGGTCCGGGTACAAAGCAGTTTGACATCTCGCTGTTCAAAACAATCCACTTCAACGAGGCGGCCACGCGCTATCTGCAGCTTCGCGCAGAAGCTTTCAATGTTTTCAATCATCCTCAGTTCAACAACCCGAACGCGCAGATAGGCGGTTCCACCGCAGGGCGGATCACCTCCGCAGGCCAGCCGGTGCTGTTCCAGCGGACTTCTCGCGAAATTCAGATTGCAGCCAAACTTTACTTTTAGACCTCGATGAGTTCTACAGCAGGTGTCGCTCGAAAGACCCGTGTGGAGAAAAATGAAGCCCCTTACGCTGCTAGCGGTTTTAGCAATTTCGTGGTCAGCGCATGCGCAGCGTGCGAAGCTGGACTTCTATCCGGCCACCAAGCTTTCGGATCAGAAGAAGATGTTGCGGGAAAGCCTCGATCCACAAACCGGTACCGCCGCGAGGACGTTAGAAAAGTACCCCAATCACCTGACCATGCTGATCCTGCGCGAAAAAGACGGCCAGTCAGAACTACACACGAAAGTTGCTGACGTTATCTTTGTGCTGGACGGGAGCGCGGAGCTGTGGAGCGGAGGCAAGATGGTAGGCGCTAGCAATACCGCCGAAGGCGAACAACGTGGCTCGGGGCTGACCGGCACGGACCACATACCGTTGAGAAAGGGAGACATCGTGCACATACCTGCGGGCCAACCTCACCAGGTTCGTCTTCCCTGTGGTGGCAGTTTCACTTACTTTGTGGTGAAAGTTGCCGAGTCCAACTAAAGTTTCCTGCGGCTGCCTCCAATCCCGTGCGGTAGCCTAGCAGTATGGCAGAGCTGACCGCGGGAACGCCTTTAGAGCGTTTAGTGGCTGAAGGACAGCACCTAACAAACATGTTTTCCTCGGAACAGATTGGGTCCACACGGACGCTTGCGGATCGAGTGACCGAGGCGTTGATGCGGAAGATCGTAGGCGAAGAGATGCCAGCCGGATCGCGCCTGCCCTCAGAGCAGATGATGGCGCGAAGCTTCGGTGTGAGCCGTACCGTGATTCGGGAAGCGGTTTCACGACTTAAATCTGAAGGCCATATCGACTCGAAGCAGGGACGAGGAGCCTTTGTTCGTGCCGATCGTAAAGACATACCCTTTCGCATTGGGATTGATGCAGAAGATCCCAGGAGATCCTTGCTTCAGATACTCGAGTTGCGCCGTGGTCTGGACGCCGAGATTGCCCAGCTTGCCGCAGTTCGACGCACTCGTGACCAAATGGCAGCAATAAAGAAGGCGCTGAGCGCAATCGATGTTGCGAGCCAAAGCGGCGGCGATGCGGTAGCGGAGGACATGGAGTTCCATCTTTCCATTGCGCAGTCCACTCAAAACGCTTTCTTCTTCGAATTGATTCGGTTACTGGGCAGTGCGTTTTACGACGGCATCGCCGTGACACGTGCAAATGAGGGGCGACTGGAGACCCTGGCTAAGCAAACGCAGGCTGAGCATGAAGCAATCATGAAGGCTATTCTGAGACGCGATGGCAAAGCAGCAGCAGAGGCGGCACGCAGCCACATTGAAAAGGCGTCCAAGCGGCTTTTGTCGGCCGATGCGGCTTTCTGGCGAGGCAAAGCAAGGCAGGTTGTGCGCTGATGGGGTTCGGTATGGCTCTGGTGGTCCAAACTGCGCCATGGCACCACTAGGGCGCGAGATCAGGACGACAGCTAACTAGCAGGAGCAAAGTGCAAAACGGAACGCTGACCGTCTCGACACTGATAGGACAGCTCCCCCGCTTGCATTTTGATGCAGCTTTACGAGCTCTCCTGCTGAGTGGTCATTGCGAAACGATCGTTCAGCATCCTTCCCTGTACGGCTTAAGAAGCTCGCCAGCTTTTCGAGGTTTGCTATTCTCCCGCCAGAGTATCGTAGCGCACGCAATCTGCCTCTTCCTTGCTTGCCATTTGCCTGCGTTTAGTCCCTACATTGATTTTGGGAGCTGAACACAAATGCACCTGAACCGCCGCCACTTCCTTCGCACTGTCACTGTGACCGTCGCAGCCAGCGCTTTAAGAGCTCAGCTTCCTCCGGATACCGCCCACCCCTGGCCGAGCCCCGTAATCGACTGCCACTTCCATCCTCGCAAGCAAGCTGCTGACGATATCACCCACCTCAACGGCTACGGCTGCACGGCAGCCTATCGGCTGGGGCATGGCGGCCGCAAGCTGGATCGCGGTGCGCTTCGAGACAGAGGCAAGCGTGCAACTGCGACGCGACGGAATGGCGCGTGTCGTCTGCGGAACGCAGGACATCGGCACAGGCACGTACACCGTCATCGCGCAGCTTGTCTCGCACGAGACCAGCATCCCACTCGACAAGATCGACGTGGTGATCGGCGACTCTTCGCTGCCGCCCGGCCCTCTCAGCGGTGGTTCTGCTGTGACCGCGTCCGTTGTGCCAGCCGTTCTCCAGGCCGCGCAGAACGCGGTACGCGCTTTGCTCACAGTCGCTCCGTCGTTCCCAGGTTCGCCGTTCCAGGGCAAGCAAGCCGCGGAGCTGGAGATGGACAACGGTGCTGTCCGCATCAAGGGCCAGCCTGATACGGCTCTCCCTGTGGGAGAGGTCGTACAGAAGGCCCGGTTGGAAGCTGTCAACGGGGATGGCAAGTCAGGGCCGAGCTTCGGCCCCGGCTTTCAGGATGCTTCCTTCCACAGCTTCGGAGCGCAGTTCGTCGAGGTCACCTGGAAGCCGGAGATCGCGCAGCTCCGTGTGAGCCGCGTAGTTTCCATGATGGATGTCGGCAAGATCATGAATCCAACCACCGCACGCAACCAGGTCGAGGGTGCCATCGTCATGGGCGTCGGCATGGCTCTGCTGGAAGGCAATGAGTATGACGAGTGCTCCGGTGCTCCTATGAATGCCAACCTTGCGGATTACATCGTGCCGGTGCACGCCGACTGCCCGAAGATCGAAGTCACCTTTTTGGAGTATCCGGATTACAAGCTCAATCCGGCTGGAGCGAGAGGTGTGGGCGAGATCGGTCTGGCCGGCGTTGCTCCCGCAATCGCTAACGCCATCCATCACGCAACCGGTGTTCGGGTGCGGCACTTGCCCATTCGCATCGAAGATCTGCTGGTCTAGCAGGCGACAGAGAGTGGTCAAAGCGCTTCGTAGAGCGGGGCCGTGAGCACCGCTCTTACAAAGGTCGGTCTAGAAGGGACGGTCACCGCCATGGCGGCAGACACAATTCTTGTAACGGGTGCGACGGGAGCCATCGGCGGTCGCATCGCCGATTTGCTCACAGCCAAGGAAGTGGCACTGCGTGTCATGGGGCGCTCACTTGCCAAGCTCAGCCGCTTCTCCCATGCCGAACAAGTAGCCGCCGACTACGCAGATACGGCTTCACTCGACCGCGCTTTCCAAGGTGTTCGCCGGGCGTTCGTCGTTTCGGGCAGCGCCCGTCCACATGACCGTGCACGATTGCATCGCAACGCCTTCGAGGCCGCAAAGCGGGCCGGGGTGGAGCATGTCGTATACCTGTCTTTCCTCGGAGCCAGTCCCGACTCGCTCTTTCCCATGTCGCAGGACAACTACGAAAGCCAGCAGTACCTTGCGGAGACAGGTCTCTCCTTCACAGCGCTGCAGGACAGCTTCTACGCCGAGCTTGCCGCTGAGCTGTTCGAAGGAGAAGGACTTCTGAAGGCTCCGGCCGGAGCAGGAGCAGTCTCCTGGGTGGGCCGCAACGAAGTAGCGGAGGCAGCCGGGAACCTTCTCATGGCTGAGACTCCGCTCTGCGGCGTGGTCCCCATCACAGGCCCGAAGGCGTATACGCTCGCTGAAACGGCCGAGATCATGTCTAAGTTCACCGGCAAGACCTGCCGATATCAGGAGGAAACCTTGGACGAGGCACGAGCCTCACGCCAACCGCTCGCCTCGGAACCTTGGGAGGTTGATGTCTGGGTCGGCTCTTACCAGGCGATCGCAGCAGGCGAAGTGGCAGCCGTGACGAACGATCTTTCTGACTTGCTCGGCCGACCCGCCAGCAATCTTGAGAGCTATCTGACAATCACAGCGGGATTCCTTGATCCTAACTCGCCACAATCATAGCTCTGCCATTCAGGCGACATCTGCGCCTTCCGCTTTCAGGCGATCCAGCAGCTCTTCAACTACGACGGAAGCGCCATAGCACCAGGAACTCCGCCGACCTCGTTCCTTTGCGGCCAAACGAGCTCCAGCCGTGATCGCCGGATGCGCCAACCCTTTGCAGTACGAAGGTACGCATCCGCATAAAGTCCAAGAAGCAGTAACGGGTTTGGGTCAGGCTTCGATGCAGTCTCGAAATCCAGCAAGTAGCATCGACCTTCGGCCGTGTCCGGTCCGGTCAGCTTCACCCAGTGGTTGGTCACCGCATGCAGAAACGGGTAGCTCCCTTTCCGGTCCCGATCGTACAACTTGACCGCTTCCGCTAATCCCGAGCGCACGGCATCCAGGCCGCGGGAGACACCCATCGTTGTTTCGATAACGGCGTCTTCGGTAAACACCTCATCGAGGGACTGCAGACGGTTGTCATCCAGGTGATGGCTGTAAAGCACACGGAGGTTGCGGATCTCCTCAATGTCGAGGAGTTCTTGCAGCTTACTTGTCATGATCTCAGTCACGCCTGCGCCTCCGCCGCGTTGTACCGCGGAAAGTCTGTGTAGCCCTTTGGCCCAGTGCTCCCGTACCACGTAGAGCGTTCCGCAACGGCGAGCGGCCAGTCATTCTTCATCCGTGCGATCAGGTCTGGATTCGCAATGAACGGCCTTCCGAAGGCGATGAGGTCGAGTTCTCCCGATGCAAGAGCCGCTTCACCACTCTCACGAGTAAAGCCTCCGGCGGCGATAAGCGTCCCGCGAAACGATGCCCTGAAGTTCTTTGCGAAATCTGCCGGCATCTTCTCCGCCCCAATGGTGAACTGGTCGCTGAGGTGGACGTAAGCGATGCCCCGCTTCTGCAACTCCTCCGCAAGGACAATCCAGGTTGAGTCCTCATCGGGGTAGGGCGCCATATCGAACAAGCGCCCAAAGGGAGAGATACGGACACCGACGCGATTCGCGCCGACCTTAGCAGCGACCGCATCGGTCGTTTCGAGCAGGAAGCGTATCCGGTTCTCGATTGTGCCGCCATACCGATCTGTCCGATTGTTCAGCGCCCCGTTGATGAACTGCTCAAACAGGTAGCCGTTTGCACCGTGAATCTCGACACCGTCGAATCCTGCATCGATTGCGGTTTGTGCCGCTTTCACGAAGTCGTCTGTGATGCGAGCAACCTCCGATGTTCCAAGAGCCCGTGGCGCACTCGCCGGTACAAGTGCGGGTTGGCCCTGCTCATCGTAGGCAAAGGCCGAGGACTTGTGCGCCTGAACTGCGACCGATGAAACCGGAGGAGTGGCTTCTGGTTGCAGGCTGGTATGCGACATCCGGCCGACATGCCACAGTTGCGCAAAGATACGTCCGCCCTCTTCGTGAACCGCGTCCGTGACATGTCGCCACCCTGCCGCTTGCTGCTCTGTGTAGAGTCCTGGGTTGAAGAGGTACCCGCAGCCTTCCGCTGAAACGGGCGCACCTTCGCTGATGATGAGCCCCGCTGTTGCCCGCTGGCGATAGTAGAGCACCGTCAAGTCATCAGGGATTGTTTCGGGCGCGTGGGCGCGCGTCATCGGCGCCATCACGACGCGATTGGCCAGCGGCAGCCCGGCAAGATCAAACGGTTCAAATAGCAGACTCATACGAACAGGCTCCCAAAGCAGTCTCTCCACAAACCAGCATGATGCAGCCGGCTGGTGCTGTATACATCTCATCTGATTGCTGAGCGAACGTTCATGATTCTTACGGAATTTGAATAGCCTGATCGGATAATCTTATCGGCATGGAGCTTCGTCATCTCAGGTATTTCGTCTCAGTCGTCGAGCGAAAAGGCTATCGCGAGGCCTCGCGACACTTGAATGTGGCACAGCCAGCGATCAGCCAAACCATTAGCAGCCTTGAAGGCGAAATGGGCTTGAAACTGTTCACCCGCGCGGGAAGACACGTGGCGTTGACGCCAGCAGGAGAAGTCTTCTATCAGGAAAGCCTTAGAACGTTGGAGCAGTCACAGGCCGCAGTCAAAGCCGCTCAACTGGCAGCAAACGGCGCTACTGGAACCCTCAGGATCGCTTACCCAAGCGTAGCGACGTCCAGCTTCTTGCCTGCGCTGGTGAAGCAGTACAAAGAGCGCTTTCCCAAGGTGAAGCTCGTCTTCCGTGAACTGACCCATGCAGCGCAGGAGTCCGCACTCCTGCAGGGACGGATCGACGTCGCAATCACGCGTCCACCATTTCAGCAGGGTTTGGCCGAACAACTCGAGTCAATGAGCTTGGTGTGCGAACCACTCCTCGCCGCTATCCCTCCTGACTTTCCTCTAAAAGCAAAGCGTCTAGCGTTCAGAAAGCTGGAAGGTGAGAAGTTGATTCTCTGCCAGCGTGAGAGTGCCCCTACCGTGTACGACGCGGTCATCCGGATTTGCAACGAACAAGGCTTCTCCGCCGACATCGAGTACGAGGCAGATGCCATGCAAACGTCGCTGACCCTCGTCGCGGCGGGCCAGGGCATCGCAATTCTCCCGATGATGTGCGCGCTCAACCTGCGCCATGAAGAGGTACGAGTCGTTCGGCTGCAGCCGGATGTGTACCGCTCAGAGTTGGTCCTAGCATGGTTCAGGGAGTCGGACTCAGCGGTGCTCAGGAGCTTCGTGGATTTGGTTCGTGATAGCCAGGCGGAGATTCAGTCCTCGGCTTTGGCTGAGCTGGCAAAGATAGCCAGTTGACCCAGCTCCCCTTGTACTGTGATCGCCTATCTGGCTACCGAAGCATCGGCCATTCATCTCAGAACAAGACGTACTGGTTCTGGATCACCTGAGCCCTGGACGACGACGTTGGTCTCTGCCGTGTGAGTTTCTGACGTGAACGTTTCTCTAGAAGACGCGTGCAGTGTGTAGTGTTCGTCAGAAATCCGATCAAAGTCGAACCTTCCCGCCTCCGTGAGTGGCATTGCTCGCGAGAGTCCCGGTTCACCGGAAGGGTAAAGGCGCACTAAGCCACGATGCACTTGTTGGCCTCCAGCGGCGACCACCACCCCAGAAATATGGTGAGAAGCCGGAGGTACCCGCACGTTCACATGTTCCGCATGGTTGCTGCTGTTCACCTCGACAACCAGAGCGTTCGCTGCGCGCAGTGTTCCTGGAGCAAAGATGATCGGACCGCCGGCCGAGATCGCGCCACCGGCCACCTTTACCATGGTTGCCGGAAGCGCCGCGAAGACGAGGTATTTGCCCGGGGGAAGACCGTCAAAACGATAGTGACCTCTCTCGTCCGTGTGAGCCGCACCACCAAAGCGTCCCCAGGCGCCGGAGCTGCCTTGCTTCTCAACATTGACGGCGACCTCTTGAAAGATCGTTCCCCCGGTATGTGCAGGACCGCCGTCGGAGTTGAAGATCGTTCCTTCAATCGACTGAGCACAAGCAAGTCTGCCCATTATCGGCGCTAGTGTCACAATCCAAAGTAAGACATGAAACTGAACTCGCTTAGAAACCCTGAGTACGATTGCACCTGCCATGTAGGTAACGATATACGCCGCCGGGCGGAACTCAACGGACGCTGACCCAACGAAGCTTTCGAGTGTCGGCACCGTCTTTCTATGCCATAGCGCAAGGTTTCGTCCGCAAGGTGAGCAGCGCTTTGGTGCGCTGCCGCGCGGTGATACCTCTGACTTTATGCACTCTTTTGTGCTTGAGCAACTAGGGTCTTCCGATAGCCTTCCTGAAATGGATGCACGTCCAGATCGCCTGCAGGGTCGCGGAAGTACCCTGCGGCAAGGTAAAACTTCGCCTGCGAATGGACGTCGCGGCGAGCGTGCAGGCAGATGTCAGAAGCGCCAGCCACTTCCGTTCGACGCTCTGCGTCCTTCAGGAGTGCTCGTGCGATGCCGCGCCCCTGCATCGCAGGACTCACTGCCAAGAGCCTAACCTCCCAGGCGCTCTTAATCCAGGCTTTGCACTGTTGCGATGATGGTGGCACGAGTGTAAGGGTTCCTGCCGCTTCTCCATCCACAACACAGATCAACGAGAAAGCAAAGGAACGGCGGGATGCTTGGTCACCGAGGTACATGCGCCGATCGGTCGTCATCTCCAAGCCTAAGCTTTCATAGAGTTAAGAGAATGTATCGATCAACAGCCGGGTGATTCTCTCGTCGTCACTCTCGCGTGCGATGTGGATGCTATAGCTGTCGCTCATAAACCTCCGCTGGACCGCAGGGAACGTGAACTGCGGCTTAGGCTCTGGGACGAAAGATGTCCGGCGTGGAAGCGGCCTCAGTTGGGCTGCAAGGTGAGCGCAACGCCATCGAGTTTCTCCTCCGGAATGATTCCAAATGCCGTTGCCAGCGTCGGTGCTATGTCCACTGTGCTCGCCGGCTTCTCGATGTGTTCCGGTTTCCAGCTTCCCCAGAAGATCAGAGGAACCCTTCGATCGTAATCCCAAGGGGTTCCGTGCTGCGCCGGATCATGAAGAGGTGGGCCGTCCCGTTCCACGAGCGGTTTGAATGCAAACAAAATGTCAGGGGAACGCCCTTGCGGAGCACTGAACTTCAGCCGGTACAGGACGCTCGCGTCGCGAGGATCTGAGAATCGTTTGTTCGGAAGCGCATCCAGTTCTTCCCGAGAGGCTGCTGCCGCCACATCCGGCATGCTTTTCACGATCATCTCGATCCTTGATGTAACGTCTTGGGCATCACCAAGCTTCGCGACAACCCGATGGTCTATGTAGAGTTGCTGGTCGCCTCCACTGACAAGATCGTTGTCGATTTGGAACTCGGCTTTCAGACGCCGTTGTAGCTCTTGAAGCCATGCTCGCGTATCCACCCGGCGAGCAGGAATGCCTTGGCTTCGCAGGCGCTCAGCGAAATCCAGTCCGCCATGGTCCGCGCTGAAAACCACCACGACATGCTGGCTTTGGCGCTCCAAATCGGCTAGGAAGGCGCCCAGTTCTTTGTCGAGACGACGTATGTCGTCCTGCATTTCTGGACCTGCGTTCCCGAAGGCATGCTCAATTGCGTTGGTCGCTGAAAGTCCCACACAAAGGAGGTCAGGGTCTTTCCCCTTGCCAAGATGCTCCTTTTCGATCAGCATTTTGGCTGCGCTGAAGATCGCTTCATCCCAAAACGGAGACGCACCAAACCTTCTCCAAAGCGAGCCGTCCTGGGTCTCATGGAGAAGATATCCACCATGAGAACTGAGCGGAAATCCTTGGGTCTGGATGATCCGTGGCAGGCGGCTCACAATTGGCTCACCCGTTAGGTCAGCCTTCCACTCGCCCGCTAGTACCTTGCCATCGTTCGGACCCACTGCGGTCCACACCAACGTCTGACTTTCCAAGCGACGCATAAGCGCGGCGTTAGACTGCTTAAGCCAGTCAGGCAGATCTGTTGCGTATGCCGTCGAGGTCGTGAACCCAAAGCCGTCCTCGAACCAGTACACACCATCGGTTTTCGGACCGGCCATCATGATAGCGGCGCGATCCTTTCCTGCTACAGCGAAGACACGGCTTTCAGGCCATTGATCTTTCATCCAGGTTCCGAAGGTAGTGCCACGGAAGTTCCTGTCGCTGGAACCGGCCCCACCAGGAAGACTGCCGATGTTCCTGACCTTCGGGTCTCCAGCGCAATAAATGAGCGTTCCCGTGACTGTGTCGATCCATTCATTGCTCCCAATTCCAGTCGAATTTGGGTGTCTGCCGGAGAGGAGGGTAGAGTGCCCTGGGCACGTCTCCGTGTAGGCGTGTTCCTGGTAGGCGTTCTCAAAGACAACGCCTTCCCGGAGCAGCTTCCCGAGACCTCCGGGCAGACCACTCGCGTACCTGTCAAGAATCTCGCCGGACAGCATGTCGACCGAGATCATCACGATTAGGCTGGGACGTTGCTTGTTGTGTGAACTGGTACTTTGAGTCGCTTGAGCGCTGCTGTCTGAAGAGGTCAGACAAATCATGGAAGCAATTGTTCCGAGAAGCAGCAATTTGTTTATGCGAGCACCTGCGGCTATGGCTTGAGGCTGCTCAATTGGCATTGGTTCGGGCATTAGGAGATCCTTTCGCTCTTACAGAGCCGAAATGACCTCAGGCCTTTTATGCCTTAAGTTGCGCGGCCGAAACACAGCCGGTGGTGTCGCTTGGTCGCTACCCAGGAAGTCTGGAGGAACCCTAGACACAATCTTGTTTTGCTCAATCTATTCAAAGTCCTAGGCCTGGTCAAGGGCTGACGCTGTGTGCCTGCGCGGCCACCCTTCTATGAAGCGGGCTCAGTAGCTTGAGAGCGCACTAGATGAACGCCGCTGATGGATAGGTAACGAAACGCCGTTTCCGTCAGTAGTGGTTCTGGACTCGTGCGAAATCGCCGATACGCTCACTGAGCTTTCTACAAGCCGTCCGCCTTACTCCCGAGTGACGGCAAACCGGGAGTATCGCCGGAAAGACACAGCCACGCCTTCCTGGCTTCTGAAGTGAAAGTGGGATGCACTCGCGGGTCACTGACCTGTACGCTTTCGGAGTGAAGACCATCATCGCGGGCTCGCGCACGATCATGAACATTGACACTGTGGCCCAAGCCGTTGCCGAGGCTGGGTTCGTGATCTCGGAGGTTGTTTCCGGGGGCGCCCGCGGTGTCGACTCCTTGGGTGAACTCTGGGCAGAGCGCTACCGTATCCCGGTGAAACGCTTTCTTGCCGATTGGGCGAAGTACGGCAGAAGCGCAGGCCCGCGGCGTAACCGTGAGATGGCTGGGTATGCGGACGCACTCATAGCGGTTTACGACGGCAAGAGCCCTGGCACTCGAAACATGATCGACACCGCCAAAGCGATGAATCTCACCGTCTGTATGTGGCGGGTGTGACGGCTCCAAGCCGGTGTTCCCCTGCGGGAAACTTACAGGCCAGCAGCTTAGCTGCTCTGAGAGCAGACGATTGTTGCTAGAAGAGTGCTGCCGGCAACTCAGCTTTACGGGCTAATTGGAAGTCGAGAACGCCCTGCTCATGTGCACGCGGATGCTGCTCGCGCCACAGCTTGAGCAGCAGGGGTGGCATTCTCCTCAAGACGACAAGCGTGCGATGCACTTTCGCATGACAGCCTGGGCAGAGCGAAATCATGAGCCTCATCACGGAGCGGCCGGGCACGCGGTGGTGCACGATGATGGAGCGCTTGGTTCGTCCCGGCCGGTCGCAGACGCGGCAACGGTAGCCGTCACGCTCCAGCACGGCTTCCCGTAGTCCGCCGAACTGGATTTTATCTTGACGCTTGAGCGTGTAGCAGGTGGCGCAGAGGCCGAGCGCAAGGATCTGCGTACGTCCGCACGGGCAGTGCATCCGCCTCTGGATCGATGTCCTCACCCGCAAAGTGTCCCTCAGCTGACTTCATTATCTCCACGTAGCAGGTATAAGCAAGCATGTTCTTGCACTCAATCGGTGATCACGGCACCATTCTTCAGCCACGGATTCTTATTACCGTCGAGAAGATTGGCTGCCGCCCACTGGGCAAGCTCCAAGACGCTCGAGAACCGGCGGCGCTCCCCTTGAGGTGTGGTCATCTCGATGGCAAAGCTTGCTTCGGTTTCCTTGCGGCTCGGGTACGTGGCATGCGTCATTGCCCACACGCCAAGGCAACGCGCTTGGCACAGATACATGGACCCGCCTGCATCTTCCAGCAGGTAAGAGCTGGCCGGAACTTCCACCATGTCGTAGGAGCAGATCCAGTGTCTGCGTGCCGGCTTGGGCGGAGGCGTCGTCATCGTTCGTGTCTACAGATCGCGGTAGGAGTGACGCAGCGGCAGGATACACAATTCTTCGTCTTATCCGAGTGCGCCCGTTACTGTGGCCTTCAGAACGACGCTACAACGGGAGCAACCCGTCTTCGGCAGCTGCGGCTGCCTTACGAAACAGCTCCGAACCTGTGTTGCGCACGTTGTTCACCTTGGGATCGGCCTCATGAACTTCCATTTCTTCCGACTCGAACGGCCGGAGCAGGTCCAGGGGTAGTTGCGTGGTTTCTTCACGATCGAGCCAGCGA
>JAOYNC020009324.1:0-16007 GCA_025802115.2 Bertia moriformis
CGCCGGCCAGCTGGCCCTGCGCGACCCGCGGGACCACCGGACCCTTTTGTTCGGCCTGGGCGTGCGGGCCCGACCCGGGGGGAGCAGCGACGGCGGCGACGGCGGCGGGCACGCCAGGGCGGCGCACTTTGACATGCTGGAGCTGCTGCAGCAGGTAATCTAAGTCAAGTCGGGGCTGCCATGTTCGGGCCCGGTCCTGGTCTGGTCTGGTCTGGTCTCGGTGGTCGCTCACTGGTGCGGGGTGGCCAGGACAGGGCGCGGGGTGGGAAGCAAAGAAAGATCTAGCTAGTCCGTGCCCGTCATGCCGACGCCGACGCCGACGCTGGCTCGTGCTTCTTCATGCGCCGTCTGCGTATGATCGGCCGTGACGCGCGCCTGGCCGCAGATCAGGGCCCGGCCATGTGATCATCTCCCCCCTTTACTAGCTAGCTGCCCTGAGACGTGATAGGGGGGTTCTTGGCCGTGTCGCATCTAATTTGTCGCGGGTCAATTGCCTCTCGCTGCTCTCGCTCTGTCTATTTGTCTGCTGGCCTGCCTGTCTGTAGTTGTCTGTCTGTCCATCCGTCAGTCTGTCGGCCTACTCGTCGGTCTGTCCGCCTCTCCGCCTGTCCGCCTGCCTGTCTGTCCGTCTGCCCGCCACGTCTGCCATGCCGCAAGGCTGACCTTTGCTCATGTCGCCATGCCTGATGGGCCGGTCAGTTCCCTCGGCCGTGGTGCGTACGGGACCTGGCCGCGCCTACATTTCTAATCACGGCCCCTTCCGCCTTCCGCCTTCTACCACTCCATCCCCCGATCGGGGGTGTTACATTCCTATCCACCGCAGACCCAAGGCCTGCTGCTACTCAAGGTCAGCCGCGTGACGAAATCGCTCCGTCCCCAGCTACCCCCCCCTGGCCCGATACCGACCCGTTTGTTTGCTTGTATGTCTCGATAGTCGTGATGAATCGGGCCGGACTCGACCCGATCGACCCGGCAGATGCCCCTCCTCTCGCTTCCCACCCGGACGTTCTCCTCAGAGCTGTAAGGGCTGCTGGTACAAATGAGAGGGCGTGCGTACGGCGGGACCGGTCGATCAGGCCCCCCCCCACGTCTGCAACAACTCGGACCGCCAGTGGGTGCCCGGCCGGGAGTTGCGCATAATCCGATCTGTTCCCCATGTGGGGCCGGCCCGAGCACCCCATCCATCCCCACTTCACTACCCGGCTGCCGCCCAGTCACTCAGCCTCGACTCGCCACTGGCGGGGGAGACGCGCGCTTTTATGGATTATCAGGTAGTCTCGAGTAGCTACCATCAGCCTCCGACCAGTCGCAGGGATAAAACGTGATTCATGGATTATCATGTCTTGGCCGGCCGCCACATCCTCCCCTTCCCTACCACCCAGGGTCCTTCGCCACACACACGCACGCACGCACGCACATCATGACCCACGGATCACCTCCGCAGACGCGTCTCCTCTGTCGAGACTTCAACCGCCGGCAGTTTTTATATACCGCAGCCCGTGCTCTCGCTTCTCATTCATTCCCGACCACCCCCCCGCCAGTCCGCGCCATTCTCCACCCGCCCTCTTGCTGCCTGGCCCCGTCCCCAATTCTCTCGCCACGCTGGGCAGGCCATCGTCGTTGCGCCATCATCGGCCGTCCGGCTTGCGGTCCCTGCGAAAGTTGGCTCGTCAGAAATGCTTCTGTGCATAGATAGTAATCACGCCACAAGGGAGGCCACCCACGTGCTGAGTCGCCGCGACAACGTGTGCAGCTTCTTATCGTTGTCGGCTTCCTCCTGCGCCTTCTGCAGAGCGGTTGTCCGCTCTTCCTCCTGCCGGCGGAGCACCTCCTCCCCGCTGGGAGGCAGCCGCTCATTCTGAATGTCGACCTTGCGGGCGTCTTCGAAGCTGCTGATCGCGTTCTTGATCCCTTCGGACCCGAGCATCAGCGTGCCGGCCGGCAGCCGGCCGCCCGACACGGTCTTGAGCTCGGTGATGCTCTCCGACTCCTCCCGGAGAACCTGGAAGACGCGCGAGAGCCGGCCGATGGCCAGGATCTTGTTCTTGATGGCGCGGCGCTTGAACTCGAGCGAGTCGGGGTCCTGGTTCGGGCCCGAGGCCGTGGCCGGCGGAGACGCCGGCCCAACCGACGACGCCGACGGGAGCGCGGCCGCCTCATCGTTGAGCTCGTCCGACGAGCACACGCTGAGGATGCCGATCAGCATGTCGGTGATCTTCTCGCCCACAAACGGGAGCGACCACGTGAACACGTCCATGAAGTTGGGCAGCCAGTATGGATGCGGCGAGCAGTTGAACTGGCGGATGTTCATCACGTTGTTCTCGTACTTGAGCACGGCGGCCTTGTTGTTGTACACGTCCAGGTAGTTGGGGGCCGAGAAGATGGTCATGACGGACGGGAAGCCGGTGGTGCGGGTCTTGCGGTACATGCGGTAGCCGGCGTCCTGGGCCTCGTGGGCCCGGATGATCGACAGCAGGTTGTTCTTCTCCAGGAAGGCGCACGCGGCCGAGTACGAGAAGAAGTAGGAGCAGCCGCGCACGTGGTTGTGGAGGAAGAAGTCGGTGGCCTTTTCCTGTCCAAAGTCCTCGAGGGGATCGGCCCAGAGGATATCGCACATGAGACCCTGGGTGGGGGGCTCGCGGAAGCGGTCGATCTGGCAGAGATGGGCAGAGGTGGGCAGAGATTAGCAAGTGGGGTGGGTAATTATAGCGGTTGGGAGGAGGGGTGAGAAGAGAGGAGGGGGCCGGCAGATACTGAGGGGGAGGGGAAGGGAAGAGAGAGGGGGAGGGAGAGAGAGAGAGAGAAAGAGAAATGAGATTACATTCCGCAGGTCGTCCAGGGTGTGCAGCTCCGGGCTCAGTCCGCCATGGATGCACAGAAACTGCTTGTTCATAACCGCGGCCAGCGGGAGGCAGCAGAACGACTCCATGCAGGCATCGTACAGCCGCTCCGAGTACTTGTGCTTGCACTCGAGCTTGAACGTGAAGTAGTCGGTCAGGTGCCGGCACTCGTGGTTGCCCCGCAGCAGCCACAGCGACTTGGGGTAGTGGATCTTGAGCGCCCATAGGTAGAGCACGCACTCTATACTAAAGTAGCCGCGGTCCACGTAGTCGCCCAGGAAGAGGTAGCGCGTGTCGGCCGGGTCGCCGCCCACCTCGAACAGCTTCATCAGGTCGTAGTACTGGCCGTGCACGTCCCCGCACACGGTGATGGGCGCATCCATCTCGAGCAGGTTGGGCTCTTCCCGGAGTTGCTCCGTGCCCTTCTTGATGATGAACATGGCCTGGTCCTCGGTCAGGCGGCCCTCGCGGCAGAAGTGGTTCTTGAGGAAGGTGATGTTGGGCCGGGTGTGCTCGTCGTCATCCCAGAATTGCTCGTCCGTCGGCTTGGACATGGCGGGCGCCTGGACCTCTGCGCCGCGAGCGCGCCGCGAGAGCGCCGGATCAGCTCAGAGCCCTGTTTCGATTTCCTCTACCGTACCATCGCCCGACAGGCGGCGGCATGGGACAGGCGGCACCACATACCTTTGATCACTCTCTCGAGCGTGCTGACCTGGCTGCCGTCCTCCATCGTGTGGATGGTAAAGTCGATCTCAGGAAGGGGCTTCTTCTCGCGTATCGCACGGATCGCATTGTCAACCTGCTGATTGCGGCGCTCGGTCGAGGGAGGCGGCGCCGGGGGGGCGGCGCCGGGGGGACCTTCCGAGTCCATGGCGGGGGGGTGGAGGGCGGGTAACGGGCGGTAGACGAGCGGCGGCGGACGGCGACGGGCGGTGGTGGCTTTTGACTGTTGTCTTGTTTTCTCTCGACGACTCGCGTGACTTTTTATGGTCTGTGGAGTCTTTTTTTTTTCCAGCTGGTCCGAGAGTGGGGAAAGATCTGGGGGGCCTCGGGACGGGGTCTGGCTGGCGCTGGCGGCGGCGGCGGGACGGAGGGGGACGGAGGCGCGCAGCTGGTATAACGCCGGCTGCGTTGCTTTCTGGGAAGGGAGACAACAGTCGGAGTCGGGTCTTGGTCGACGAAAATCAATCGGCAATCCGGTTGACAGATGGGGCATGCGGCGGCTGCGACGTGCGGGTAGGCGGGAGAATGAGGGGGGGAGGGCAATAGGGGAGGGGCGGGGGAGGTGGGGGAAGGCAGGTGGCGTTAGTGCGGCAGCAGCAGAGCAGCAGCAGGAGCAGCAGGAGCAGTAACGGCAGCAGGCGCCAAGGTGAAGGGCAGCGACTGGCAGCGAGCTGGCTCAGCTCTGGGAGAGGTGCCAATTCCAATTCCAGCAAAGCCGTTGTCGAGCCTAATATGGGAGGACCGTTGACAACGGATGCGGATCTGGCTGCTGCTTGCCTGGCTGCTGGCTTGCCAGCAGGCATGCACGCACGCTCACTGTTGCCGCTGTCGGCCGCCGAGGCAGAGCCAGCTATCTAACCTGCGCACCCCCATCATCCCCTGCCCCTGCCCCTCCCCTCCCCCTCCCCGCCATCGACAGGATGCCCCGCTCCGCGGTTAAGGGCCTGGCACGCCCCGGCACCAGCGCAACTGACAGCCTCTAAATAAGCCGAGCTGGGGGCGGCCAAGACAGGCAGCTATGTAGGTATGCGCTGGCAGCAGCAGTCACGGGGGGGGGGCTAGCCAGAGCCCCCTCAAGGCAGCGTGTACCCCCCGTCGATGATCATGTCGCACCCGGTCGTGTACGAGGCCGCGTCGGACGCGAGGTAGAGATACGCGCCCTTGAGCTCGTCCGCGTGCCCGATACGGCCCATCGGGGTCTTGTCCTCCCAGCCGGCCACCATGTCGCCGTGGCCGATCGTGTCGGTGGCGATGTACCCCGGCGAGACCGAGTTGACGCGCGCGAAGCCGGCCCACTCGACCGCCAGGCTCTTGCCTGCAGTCGACCGGCCCAAAAGTCAGCATTCTTTTTTCTTTGCTTCTTTCTGTGCCTCTACCGGGTGAGATCGGCACCGGCACCGGCAGAGGGCCTTACACAGCTGGATGATGGCTGCCTTGGAGGCGTTGTAGACGGCCTGCGGCCTCGGCACGCTGACGACGTGGCCGCTCATGCTGGCGGTCGCGATGAAGCTGCCCTTGGCGAATCCGGCCAGGCCGTCCTGCTTCTGCTTGCGGAACCGGAGCCCGGCCGCGCGGGCGCAGTACAGGGTGCCGGTCACGTTGACGGCCATCACCCGCTCGGCCGCCTCGATCGGCCCGTCCAGGAACGGGCCGTCCTCCCAGCCGATGCCCGAGTTGGCGACGAACACGTCGAGCCGGTTGTCGAACTCGGCTACAATGTCGGCGACCGCCCTGGTGACTGCCTCTTCGGACTGGACGTTGACGGCGTAGGCCTTGCCTGTAGGACCCACCCCCAGCCAGCCGTCTCAAGTCAGCGAGCCCCCTTTTCCCCAGCCCTCCGCTCTGGGAGCCGGCAGTGGGCACGGCCGGGCAGGGCCGGGCAGGGCCGGGCAGCACGCACACTTGACCCCAAACGTCTCGGCAATCTCGGCCGCGTCGTCGACCGCCTTCTGGTTGCGGTTGTACCAGATCGCCACGTTGGCCCCGGCCTCGGCGAAGGCGCGCGCCACCGAGAGCCCGACGCCGCCGCCGGCCCCCGTCACGATCGCGGTCCTGCCCTTGAGGGAGAAGAGGGGCATGACCCGGTCCGCCGCCGGGGGCTCCTCGGTCGCGCGGGGGAATCGGCCGGTTCCCATGTCTGCCATTGGCGCCGCCCTGTCCAAGTCTCCTGAATGAGCTGGCTGGCTGGGGAGGGCAGCGAGGGAGCGGGCCGGGGCGGGGAGGAGAGCAGACGGGAGTTGGCGAGAATAGTAGAGAGAGAGGAGCGAGTGGAGCAGCGAGTGAGATCTCGATAGACCTGTGTTGGAGAGCACGGGAGAGAGAGGAAGAGCGAGAGAATGAAAGAGAGAGAGAGCACGAGAGAGGGAGAGGGAGCACGAGAGAGAGAGAGAGGGAGCGAGAGAGAAAGAAGCAAGCCAGTGCCGGGCGGTGATGATCGAGATGGCGGAGGAGGGAAAGACGGGGCAGAAGAGGGGAAGGCCGGGGCGGAGGGGAGAGCCAGGGAACACAGATTGCCGCCATTATTTCGGTCCGACACTTGGCGATCGGAACGGCACGCAGCCGTCGAGGCCTCGACCAGGTAACCCGCAAGAAGCCGTATTATGCATGAATGCGCGCCGGTCGGCCTCCCTGCCTATACATCCACCCATCCCATCCACCCATCCCATCCACCCATCCCATCCACCCGCATCCATCCACCACCGCAAGTGGCCAGGAAACGTTGAGAATGAGAAGATACCGGTCGGAAAGTCTGGTCCAGGATATGCCGTTTCCGCGCCGGATTGTGGTCGGGCGCGGCAGGTGGCGGGGTCGCCACCAATGCTGGCTGGCCCGAGGCCATCGAAGCCCGCAAACCGCACCTGACGTGAGCCATGTCATCGGAAGGCCGCAGCCGCAGCCGGCGTAGGCACAGGACGTACGAGACGGAGATGCGTCAAGAGGTGTTCATCCGAATCTCGGCCAAAAGCCTGAGTCGTCTCCCTCTGCATACTAGGACCACTTGCAAAAAATGCCCGAGCGTAGAGCTCCGATTACAGCGACCGCGAAACCACCTGATGGAACCTACCGTTTCTTTTTCTCTCCCTCTTCTTTCGCGTGCCGTCCAGTTGGCCCGCCTTCCCGCGCCGCGTATTTGCCCGACACTGGCTGCCTCGGCAGATTGGCATCTCTCCACCGCGCGATAAAGTCGTCATGATTGACTAGGTGGCCCATCCAGATCAGCTGCCGGTACACCCATCATCACGGCCGGATCCGAGACAAGCTCGAGCTTACTGAACCCGCCGCACATGCGCATGATGCCTGGGGCCGCGCTCCTCCCGTGCAGGACCCGCCAGTTATCAAATACTACCGGGGGGGTGGTTGGCTCGTCAGTATGGCGCCCGGATGCGGTAGTCCGAGAGAGGAGGGAGAGACTGGCACCCACTGAGCACTCGGCCCGGGACCAGCCGGGTCCGGCACTCGGACTCGGGCCGCTGGAGGATATCCGCCCACTTGGTCGCGGCGTCGCGCCATTCCGGCTGAGCCCCGGCCTGATCCGTGCTGACCACGTCGCTATTCCATCTGATTCGCCACGTCGGCCCCGACACGCTCGCGTGCACGGTCAGCACGGGAAAAGACGTGCGGTCCTTGCCGCTGTCCAGCGGGAGCCACGGCACCGCCGTCCTGGTCAGGGTCTGGTACGCGTCCGGGTCCTCATCCCGCAGCGCGGTGGCGGCGCGGAAGCCGTCCACGAGCAGTATTTCAGTTCCCGACGGGGCCGCGGCCGCGGCCGCAGCCGATGGCGACGCAGGCAGGTGCGACAGCACGTGCAGGCCGTGCAGCCCGACGGGATCATGGTAGTGGGGAGTCGACGTTCTGGCCGAGGGAGTGTCAGTTGCGGCGGGGGGAGCCAGGTCCGGGAAAAAGTCGTAAGAGCCACCGGAACGGAGAGGGGCGCCGGGGGTGATCGAGACGCGCTCAAAGAGGAGCCGGGTCGGCTCCGGGTCCGAGGTGGGGCAGCCATCGACAAGGGCGAAACCGACCCGGCGCTGTTGGAGGAACGCGTCAGGCGGGTTTGTATCCATTTTCATCCGCTGTCTGCGGCGACTCACGATAGCGTCCGTCAGGCGGGCTATGCCGATCTCATTTGTGTCCATGACGGCGTCATAGTCGATCACGGGCGGGCTGGCCGAGAGATCCGACCCCCAGTGCCGGTATCTGGCCCCGCAAGTAAGAGTGGGGCTGAGGAAGTAGCGGGGATGGGGAGACGCACTTGACTGCAAGACCCACGGCGGAGTAGAAATGCCGAACTCTGCCGAGGCCGCGGAGGATATTCCAGCTGTGGATGGATTTATGCTGGTCGGGCTGCCCTGGGTCGGGGGTTAGTGAGTGACGACTCGAGTGAGATGTGGAAGGGATGGCGTATGCGTGCACTGTAGGGTGAGGCTCCTGAGATTATTCTCGGCAACTTGACACTCGACTAGATCCTGGGGGTGCTGATGCCGCCACGGATCAGTACACGAAGAGGGGTGGGACGATGATGGCGGGCGGGTCGACAGTGATTCCACACCTTGTAGGCGTCAAATCTGGTTAGGAACGTGTCCGGCCGGCTCGCGCACTCATCACACTCGCAGTTATCCCTAAGCCGCGTCCCGGTATCGGCATCATATTAGCAGCTGAAGCGGATGAGGGCCGAGTGGGCGATAGAAAAGACGCCAGGCGGGGTTGGCTGGCTGTCTCTACCTGAGCCATATATTCGGACTGAAGGGCGGCGGGAACTCGTCAGCTGATTCACAGCCCACACGCTCCGGCCGTGTGCGGCGGATGGCGGGTATGCCACCCACAAGAACATGCGCCCCTCGCCACTCTTGCGCTCCCACAACGAGAGCCCGCGGAGACGGTCGAGCCGATAGTAGAAGCGGCTGTGCCACTTGAGGGCCGCCGGCCCTTTTTTCCGCGACTGCTGCAAGAGGGTGCTCGAGTCCCAACGGTCGCTGTTCTTGGCCTTCTGATTGCCCCGGTATATTCTGGGAGGGGGGGGGGGGGCTGAGAAAGGAGGGGGGCGCGTGTGAGTAGAGAGGCGTGCGAGAGGGGGGGGCCGCGAGAGGGGGGGCCGGCTGCTGGAATGGGGGCGGTAAAGAGGAGGCTGTCGGAAGGGGAGCCGGATCGCGGCCATGGTCAGGAGGCAAGGTCGGGAGGAAAGGTTAGTTGGGGGAATGGCGATGGTAGTGGTGGTAGTGGTTGTGGTGGTGGTGGTGATAAAACGTGCAACTATTTGGGATGGGGTACGGTACGGAGTACGGCGGGGGGGGGACTTTTTTTCTTCAACATGGGCGACCCAGCAAACCGCTAGCAAGGTAAAGATAGATGGATGAACGGCTCGGCCCCGTCGTCGGCCACCTCATTTCTATATCAAGAATCCTGACATTAATTGAGGGACATGACGGCCCACAAGATCTTCAGCACCAAACGCGACGTGTCGTCGCTGCTGTGGTGGGGGGAGTCATGGGCTTCGATGATGGGACTGGCGAGAGCGCGCCCGCAGAGGAATGCCCTCTCCATGTTATAGTATTTTATCTTGCAGTATTTGGGGTTACACCCGATCCAGCCTCTCCAGGCCCGGTCACGTCCACCGGTTTAGATAACTGCTTCAAGTTCAAGTGGCCGTCGCCCCGACTAGTCAGCCGGGTTCGCGCCCGTCGACTCGCGGACCAGGCCTGGCCTGATAGCGACCCCAGACCCACATGCGCTGTCGCGCATGGCGGGGCACGAAAAAAAAAGTAACTGGCATCGGCAAGAAAAAAAAAAGATCAAGATAAAAAGACCGCAAGCCGGCTTCACCACCCGTGACTCTCCAATGGCAACCAGGCAGGCTTACAAGACCACGTTCGAGCCCGAGAACGTCATCCGACCTATCCATACCGGCGGCTCCGTCTCCGTCTCGGACGAGGCCCGGATCCTCGCCACGACCCTCGGCGACGATGCCATCCTGACTGACCCGGCGAGTGGCCACCGCCTGGCCCAGATCGAAGGCGTACGCCGCTTCTCCCCCCACTTTTTGGTTCAGATCGCTAACGAAAGACGCGCCCATAGGACGGCGATTCCATCACCTGCCTGATACGTCTGTCTCCCCCGCCCCCCCACCTCCGCTCCGCCCGTTTCCTGGCTGACCGGCTGACCGGCGTCCGGCTCAGTGACTCCATCCGGCTCCCATCTCGCGATATGCTCCAGGTCACTGGGTATGCGCCTGTACAGGCTCCAGCTCCAGCCCTCCCTCGACGGCGGCGGCGACGCCGTCCAGGTCACCCGAACCCACACCCTGCGGCCACACCCGGTCCCCGTCACCGTCCTGGCCGTCGACCCGACCGGCACCCTTCTCGCCACCGGCGGCACCGATGGTGTTATCAAGGTGTGGGATATTGCCGGCGGCTATACCACCCACACCTTTCACGGCCCTGGCGGCCTTGTCACGGCGTTGCACTTCTACGAGCCCCCGCTTGGCCGGCCAGAGCCGCCGCCGCCCAGGCGAAAGAAAAACAGCCCGAGAGGCCAGACCGACGGCGAAGGCGGGGGTGATGATGAAGGGTACACAACCGCGCACGACGCACACCTGCGGCTTCTCTCCGCCGGCCGCGACGGCAAGATCAAGGTCTGGGACCTGCGCCGCCGGTCCGCCGTTGCAACACTAGAGTCGCACGTGTCGGACGTCACCGCGCTCGACTACTCGCCCGAGACGGACGCGATCCTGTCGGCGGCTCGGGACAAGACCCTGATCTGGTGGGACGGCCGGAGCTGGAAGATCCGCCGGGTGGTACCCTGTCTCGAGTCGGTCGAGGCGGCCGGGTTCGCGGATGGGGGCAGGCTGGCCTACTCTGCCGGCGCGGGCGGGAACGTCCGGGTCTGGGATTCGGAAACGGGCCGGGAGATGACGGCAGAGAGGGCCAAGCGGAGCGACGAGGACGCCATCGTCGCGGCCGTCTACCGCCAGGGCCTGCTGCCCTTCATCCTCTGCGTGCAGGCAGACCACACCCTGGCGCTGTACCGGGTCCCGGAGATGAGCACGGCCGCGACGCCCCCCGAGCTTGTGCGGAGGATATGCGGCACCCATGACGAGATCATCGACCTCCGGTACGTCCTGCCGGACCGCTCCGTCATGGTGCTGGCAACCAATGCAGAAGAGGTCCGGCTGGTCTCGGTGGCGACGGAGTCGTCCCTGTATTTCGGCCAGGACGTCGGGGCCCTCAAGGGCCACACCGACATGATTGTCACCCTCGACGTGGACCAGTCCGGCTGCTGGATCGCGACCGGCGCCAAGGACAATACGGCCAAGGTGTGGCGCATCGACCCGGCCGACCTGTCCCACAGCACCTGCCACGCCACCTTCTCCGGCCACGCCGAGTCGGTTGGCGCGGTCGCCTTCTCCAAGACGACGGCGGCACCGTCTTCTTCTTCGTCTCCCGGACCGCCAGCCTTCCTCCTCACCGGATCTCAGGACCAAACCATCAAGAAGTGGGACATGCCCCGCGAGGCCCGCCGGGCCGACAAGCCACCGGCCGCCGCCGCCCGGGCCTTATTCACCCGCAAGGCCCACGAAAAGGACATCAACGCCATCGACGTCCACCACGCCGGTCGGCTGTTCGCCTCCGCGTCGCAGGACAAGACGGCCAAGATCTGGTCGGTCGAGGAGGGCGAGGTGCAGGGGATTCTACGTGGCCATCGCCGTGGTGTCTGGTCTGTCCAGTTTGCGCCGCCGGGGGCGGCGACCCTTATCCGGGATGACGGCGGCGCCGACGGCTCGGCCGGGTCAGCCGTGATGATCCTGACTGCGAGTGGCGACCGAACCGTCAAGCTGTGGAGCCTGGCCGACTACAGCTGCGTGAGGACGTTTGAGGGACACGCGAACACGGTTCTGAGGGTCGCCTGGCTACGGCCTTCCGACGCGGGGGGTGAGCGCGGCCGCGGCCGCGGCCGGGTCCTCTTTGCCAGCGCCGGGGGCGACGGCCTGGTCAAGGTGTGGGATGCCAGCTCGGGCGAGGCCGAGTGCACGCTGGACAATCACGACGACCGGGTCTGGGCCCTGGCCGTCCACCCCGACACTGCCACCATCGTGTCGGCCGGCAGCGACTCGGTCGTGACGTTTTGGCGGGACACGTCGGCCGAGACGCAGCTCGCGGCCGCGCGGGCGGCGCAGCGCCTGGTCGAGCAGGAGCAGGAGCTCGAGAACTACATCCGCGCAGACGCGTACCGGGATGCCATCGTCCTGGCCCTGCAGCTCAACCACCCGGGCCGGCTGCTGGCCATCTTCACCTCGGTCGTGATGACGGCCGCGCCGGAGCGGGGCAGCCTCAGCGGCATCGCCGCCGTCGACGCCGTCCTGGCCGACCTGTCGGACGACCAGCTCTTCGCGCTGCTGCTCAGGCTGCGGGACTGGAATACCAACGCGCGCACCGCGCCGGTCGCCCAGCGCGTGCTGCATGTGCTGGCGCAGAGCTACCCGGCGGCGCGCCTCTCGGGGCTCGCCTCCGCGGCGGGCGGGGCCAAGGGGGGGCGGAGGCGGGGCCACCGAGCTGGTGTAGGCGAGGTGCTCGGGGCGCTGAGGGCCTACACAGAGCGGCACTACCGCAGGGTGGACGAGCTGGTGGACGAGAGCTACCTGGTTGAGTATACGCTGCGGGAGATGGACGCGCTGGTGGAGGAGCATGGTGAAAAGGGGGACGTCATCATGGGGGTGGGGGCGTGACTGGGAACACTACCGGAATGGGTGGGCCGGGAGGTGTTTCGGAGGGCGGGAGGATTGCATATACGGGATACTTGAAGTTATCAGAGCACTTCCTACAGCTCGGTCCTGTACGGCGCTGAGCAGCGGCAGCAGCACTGCCGCCACCACCAGCACCACCAGCACCAGCACCATCAGCACCGGCACCGCCGCCACACCAGTAGCAGCGCCTCCACCACGGACCCCACCACCTCCTCCACCATCACCAGAGGCGTCCCCACCGCCGCCGCCGCCACCACCAGAAATACCTCGGAGCAGCGGTAATACAGCTCCTCGACAAGAGGCGCTGGCGTAGTAAGCAGTCTCCATCTGACTGACTGTCTGCCCAGCGTGTGTGTGTGTGTTATACGTCATTATTCGTCCCGAATTTGGATATCGGCTAGGTCTGTCTGCCGAGTAAGGGGTAAGTGTATGGTCCTTCCGGCTGTGCTTTGCCAGCCTTGGCCAATCGGTCCGATTTGAGCAGTTCAGTCCGGCGGTAGTCAGATTGGCCAATCAAGGGTTGGTGGGCTGAAGAACCGGATCAAGCTGCTCCCGAGTAGAAGTGGCCGAGGTCGCGGCCACTGCTGCGTGAGCGGGCCGCTCTGCCGCTCTGCCGCTCTGCCGCGCTACCCACGGGGCCTCGTGGCCTCGTGGACAGAGACACGAGGAACCGAAAAAAAATACAAAGAATCACGACTCGGTTCGAAGCCGTAAAGCACGATTGGCGCAGCCGGCTGTCCCTCATGTAAACACAAGAGCCGACTCGGATGTTACCGTGCCTGTTTCTACCTCAGCTGCAGAAATGTACAAGACAGAAACCCTTTTGAACCCCGGTAGCCGACTCCAGCACCCGGGGTGCCGGGCCACCCACCAATGGGGCCCCCTCCGCTCAGGCGAGGGAATGCTCCGTCACCTGCGCACGGAACTAGTCCGCGCTTTGACCTCCGAGCGCACCCCTTCCCCCAGCGCCGCCCGCCAATTGGCTATCCCGCCAGCACCACGGCCGCGGAACAGGGGCTAGCGGCCGCTGTAGAATTACTCGGCCGGCCGGGCGAGGGGGCGACTGCAACCGCAAACGGCGGAAACTGGCTGGTATGGCAGAGGGGCCTACAACCAGGCCAAGCAGAGTTATCGGCTGACGGGAGAGAGAGAGACCATGAGGCCGAGGGAGGGGGCGCGACCGCTCTCCCACAGTCCATGATAAACGCGCTCGCCGACTCGGTAGGCCCTCCCCCGACCCGTCGGCCGCCATGGCACCATCTTCTCTGGCTCAGCAGACGATATGGTCGTCCCGCCTTCCCCTCCATGACCACGAGTGATGATCTCACCCAGAGACTTTAATAAACACCAACGTCTCGAATAAGGGCGTAGAGCACACACACACACACACCACCACCACCACCACCACCACCCCACCACCCCTCCTAGGGATACTGGCCCGGGGACGTTGAAAAACGCCGCCGCCGCCGCCGCCACCCCAAGGGATAATCCGACCAAAAAATAAATCCCAACGCCGCCACCACCAACACCCCCGAGGGATAGTCCGGCCCGGAGACGTCAGTCAACACCACCACCGTCACCGTCACCACCTTGAGGGATGGTCGACCAACTCCCACAAGGCAGGCGGGAGGAGCGACAGAGCGACTGCGACGCCATTTGTGGCGGAGGAGGGTCTCATACCGTGACACTGGGTTATTTACGTAAGGATGCAAGTTTAGAAAGCTGAGACGGACCTGGAAATGGAAATCCTACCACCGCTGCTGTATCCCATGTGACGAACCAACGACCAAGGCTGCCCAATCGGCGACCAGGACCGACGTCGGGGTGGCGATGCCGCTGCAACCAGGTCATCGGAGGAGCAACCAGGTCATCGGAGGAGCAACCAGGTCATCGGAGGAGCGGCTGGACTCGAGGCTCACGGCACGAGTGTGCGTCGCACATGATCCGGCCGGAAACACGGCTGGGAAGGAAGGCAGGCAAGGCGCGGTATGTGTCTTGTCGGCCCGTCCGAAGGCGTGCCGGGGGGAGGGCGTGCGGATGGGGGGGGGATGGGGAATGGATGATGGGATGAGACGGAACGGGCGGAGACAGGGGTTAGTCAGTCCAAGCGATGGTACTGTGACACGGTGCCGTGACTCCCCCTCCCTGCCTTCGATCCATTAATGGCTCCCCCGGCCCCGAGGCGACTCAGCCGTGGTCGGTGGCGGCCGATGGGTGGCGGGGCAGTGGGAGATGATGCCCGTGCGCCGTCCGTACCCCGGCAATCCGTCAATATGGCTCGCGGGGATACGACCGCTCTCTTGTTTATTATGCTCGCGGCTGGTCCGCCAGGCAGGGGCGGGAGGGCCTCACCCTCGCACAGCAACGGCGACGCCGCGGCCCCAACTGATAAGGAAAAAGAAAAGGCAAGCGGTGGGAGAACGAGGCTTGCTGCCCACCTCATGGAGGACGGCCGCAGTCGCTCTGGTAATCGGCGAGCAGCGGCGGCCCCTGGCCCATTCGCTCGCATCCGCTCCAAGCAAGGAGTAACGTGGCCGTCCCACCTCAGCTCAGCCTTACCACCAGAGTGCACTCTCGCGGAAACAGCTGGCTTGAACAATTACCTTGTCGCCTCGGCGGCCGTCCCTGCCCCCCGGGCTCTTCGGCGTGACATTGTGCGCGTGCCCCGTGCGCGCGCGCGCACGCCCCTCGGGGAAGGCCCAGACCCAGACCCAGCAGCACCAGGACCCAACAGCAGGGAAGCGAATAGGGGGCGGAAGCCCGGCCGTCATCTCTAGCTGCGCGAGCCGCGCGAGCTGCACCCACTGCATCTGCGTCTGCACCTCACCTGCGCACTGCACCCCTCGTCCCGTCCTGCAGGCCCCACATATCCCACACCGGGACCCCGACGATCTCTCTCATTCGGCTCGTCGCCAATCAGCGCCCCGCCCGCTCGCCTGCTCGCGCGCTCTCTCACTTTGCGCCCCCGTCTGCAGGCCAGCCGGCTGATTTCCCATTTTCTTCTGGGTTTTTTTCGTCGGCGCCGTTCCCGATACGTCGACCGAGCACCCCCCCTGCTCTATTCTTATTCCCTGTGCAAGGGGTGGCTTGACGAGTGCTCTGACAACCGCGAGGGGGCCCGAGGTCGGGCCAGAGCCAAGGGGGGCTGCTTCGATCCTGCTCTGCCTCTGCTCCTGCTGCTGCTCCTGCTCCTGCCAGCTCCTGGTCGGATCGATGGATCCTTTGACGTTCCGATTTCTGCAAGCTGCTGCTGCTGCTGCTCAGGTTGGTCATCCACTGCCTGCGAGCTGCTGCAGGTCGGTCGGGGGCCGCCGGCCCCATGAGAAGAATGACGCGAGCGCCGCACCGGCTGCTCCTGGAGGCGCCGCCCCCCTTCTCCACCACACGCCACTCCGTCTACTCATTCTTCCTTCTCTTTCTCCGCGCATGTTGATCTCCTCTCCGGCCGGAGAGGAAAGTGCCGTCTGAATTGGCTCTGTAGAGCAGCTGCCGAGCCGAGGCCCCCCTCCCGACAGCCAGTCGGCTGCCGTCCAATCAACGCCCCCGCGCTGCGTGTTTCTATTCTCATTCCCTCGCTCTCCTCAGCCTCGGATGGGCTGTGCTTTATGATGGGCGACTGGGGGGGGGTGCGGGGGGGAAGGGGGACAAGGGGGGGTGAGGAGGGCAGGGTTGGCGGCGCCGGAGATGGCGTTGCCGCCGAAGCTGTGGCC
>JAOYNC020009424.1:0-15194 GCA_025802115.2 Bertia moriformis
TGGCACGGCGGCGGCTAGAGGGGGCAGCGCAGCCAGGATTGGCGATGATGAAGATGGTGATGACGATGCGGAACGCAAGAGACGGCCAGCCAGTCGGGGCAGCCAGTCGGGGTCGGCGATGGCGGCTGGGCCGAAGACGGCGGCCTCCTCTTCAGCGTCCTCTTCTGGCTGAGCCGTCTGTACGACAGCGATGTCGTCTGACGGGGGGATTCGGTACGGCGCCCAGTCCGAGGCCCGGTACAGCGGCTCCGGCAGGGCGGCCAGGCAGGCGGCGTCGAGATCGCGGTCTTTCGCATCCTCGTCCCCGATGGGGCTGACTGCGTTTGAGACAATGCGGCGCAGCGCCGATTCGGCGAGGCCGGCAGTGTCAGAGGCCCGATGGGAGGTCAGCCAGGCTAGGAGGCGGAGCAGGCCGTGCTCGGACCCGCTGGGCCGGCAGTGTTCCCGCACGCGCGACTCGCGGAGCAGCTCAAGAGGGATTTCGCCCGAGGCTGCAAAGGACCGGCCCACAACCCGGCCGGCCCATGCCAGGTAAGCATCGCTGAGTGGCACCCCGGCTGCTTTGGTCACAGTCGTTGTTGCGATGGTGTTTGTGGAGGTGGCCCGACAGCTTCGCCATACCCGGGCAGCGTGACGGGCCGCATCCTCGTCGGTTGCGATCACGTCGTCGCGGCTCCGGCTCGGCAGCCGGAAGCCGCGGCCGCATAGCATGTCGAGGGCGAGGTCGCGGGCCGAATCGGTCAGGAGGGCCCCGTCCTCCTGGTCCTGCCGCTGTTGCTGCTGTTGCTGCTGCTGCTGGTGCTGCTGGTCTGCAAGGATGGCGAGTAGCAGGTCGCTCTCGGCAGAGTCCCGGTCCGAGTTGCCAGCGGCGGAAGAGGAGGATGAGCCGGGAAAAGATGAGGCGGTTGATGTGGTGCTTATGCGAGACGCGGATCGGACAATGGCCCGAAAGGCAGCGCGGTGGTCTTCGTCCCGGAACGAGGCCGAATCCTCGTAGCCGGTAGAGAGGTAGCTGCCGAGCCAGGTGTGGAAGCCGCGGGCGTGCTGCTGCCCCTCCGCCGCCGTCGCCTCCAGGAGCAGAAAGGGGCGCAGCGATGCCAGGGTGGAGAGCGCGTACCCGGCCACAAAGGCCGGCGCCGCTGCCATATCGGGCCCACCCTCGGTCACGAGGTGGCGGCTGATGGCCGCCGCGTCGGCTGAGCACTCGCCGTCTGCCAGGAAAGGTCGAACGGCGTGCAGGAGCATCTGCAGCGGGTAGCCCCCATGGGCTGCCGGGCCCGCGAGCGCGACGAGGACGCGAACCCGGCGAAGCACGGACCGGGCGTGCAGAGATCCGAGCGCGGGCCGCCGGGCCGCACTCAGCAGCAGGCGCCGTGCCACTGATACAACCAGAGCCGGCGTCCAGATCCGGCTAAACTCGAATCCTGTCTCGTTGCAGACCCGGATGAGCTGGTTCACGAGGAACTTGGCTCGAAACCGCGGCTGCTGCTGCGGCGGAAGTGACTCCGGCCGCTGCTGTACCGAGGCAGCCTCGGCCGAGATCTGCCGCATCGCCTCCAGCGCGACGCGTGCGTATGCCAGGCCCTCCGACCGCCCAAGATACTCCTCTAATCGGCGCTCGTCTGGCCGCTCCTCCGGGTCCATGGCGTCGAAGAAGACGGCGACAGTATCGGCGAAGCTGGACTGCAGCGCGTGTCGGAAATCAGCCGCGGTGCCGCCGAGCTGGCGCCGGGCCCAGTCATCGCCGCGGGTTTTCTTGCGGGAGGCTGCGCTCTCGTCGTGCGCGACCGCGTACGCCATAATCCTGCCCAGGTTGCGCCGCACCAGCTCGGCCGGGCCGTCGTCGCCCAGCATCCGGGCCAGCTCCGCCGCACCTTCGGCCTGGCCGCGCATCGCCATCAACGCGGCCGCCTCGGCCTGGCCGGCTTCCAGTAGGTCCCGCAGGGTGGCGAACCCGAAGATCGGGTACGGGATCTCCCGCAACGGATGATCGTCAAGCCAGGTGTAAAGCACTTGCGGCGCGAACAGGTCAAATAGCTCCTGGGCCGATGCCAGCCCTCGGGCTCGGGCCATCTCGGCCATGCACCGGGTTGCGTGGCCGACAAACTCGCCTCCGGCCTCGCCTGGCGTCTCGAAGATATGGTACGTGCACCTCCGCAGCAGGGTTGGCCACTGGCCGCCCAGCCGAGCCAAGGCCCAGAGCCGGAATGCCATGGCCTCGGCCCGGCCCGCGTCGGTGGGCAGGCTCGCGAGCACGTCGACAAACCCGTCCTCGTGCTCGGCTGGGGGCCTGGTCCCGAACATGTCGCCGAGCCGGGCCCCGACGTGATACTTGACCCCGACCGAGCCGTTGCGCAAGATTGCGAGCAGGGTGTCTAGGCAGCTCTTGTCAAAGGTAGAGGATTTCCCCGGTCCGGTCGAGTCTCGTCCTCCGGGCTGCCGATGCCGCTGATCCTGTTGTTTACCGTATCCGGGACAGGCCGCCATGAGGACGAGCACGAGCTCGGCGAGCGAGGACTGGGCCCCCGGCGAGAGGGCCCCGGCTGCGAGCCGGGCGCAGAAGTTGCGGAACAGCTTCTCGATCCATCGGCCGTACGGGCCCTCGTCGTGGGCCCACGCCCCGACCGTGATCCGGAGCACGTCATGACACAGGCACAGCGCCAACTCCGAGTGCAGGTACTCGTCGTCGACAATGAGCTCGACCGCGCGGGTGCCCACGTCTTCGGCCCCGCGCCGGTCCAACGCCAAGTCCGACTCCAGGACGTCGACGAGAAGGCTCCGGCAGGCCAGGAACTCCTCCGCCGAGAGGCCGGCGATCCGGTCCACAAATCCCTGCGGCACGAAGATTCCGGCCTGGGCTGGGGCTGGGTCCTCGTGCAGGGCTTGTATCAGGAACAGCCGCATCGTCACCTCGGTTGAGAAGGAGATGGTGCTGGCCCCGGCCCCAGTCGGCTGTCGGTGTCGCGACAGCGCGGCGGCGGCCTTGTAGGAGGAGGCGCTGGCCCGGCTGGTCTGAGAGAACTCGTCATCCAGGTCCATCGGGTCGGCGTCACTCTGTCGCCGATTGTTCTGGTGCTGCGGGTCCTGATGATGATGGTGCTGCTGCTGCTGCTGCGTCGTCGTCGTCTTCTCCAGCGCAGTCGAGACTAGGGCCAGGATCCGGAGGAGCAAGCCGTTTTCCTGCGCGAATCGTGACAAGCTCCTCGCTGACACCCGTGGCAGACACGGCTGCACGCATCGGAGGACAAGGGTGGCAAGGGTCCGGTCCGGATAGGCCGACGTCACGGCGATGAGGCAGCCATCGACCAGGTCCTTGATCACGGATGTGTGAGGGGAGAGGGAGGGGAGAGCGGTTGGGTCCTCATCCAGGTGGTGCATCAGCATCGCAGCCACCAGACAGGCCATGAACAGGCTGTATAGCCGCTCCGGCGACACCGGCCTTGACGATGATGCCGGCACTGCTGAGGAAGCAAGGGTACCATCCCCACCAGTGGACCACGAGCTATAAGATTCCTTCAGCTCGACCAGCTTCGGCCCTAGCAGCTCAAGGACTAACTTCTCGGACACGTGATGGACCGGAGAGGGCCCGGCCTCCGGATCACTGCTGCCGACCTGGCCGTGTCTCCCTCGCGGGGGAGACCACGGCGCGGCCGGTGCGGCTTTCTCATGGATTGGCTCGAGCAGAAATTGGTATCGCAGAATTACTTCGGCCTCCAGCTGAGCCGCTCTCGTCTGGCCTATCGGCCCGACCGGCAAGAGGCCCGGAGCGCGGCTGGAAAGCGGCTCGGTCCCGCAGCAGGCTCGGATCAGATTGACAAGATGGACGATATGGATGTGAAAGGCGCACGTGGCGGCGAAATTGATGTCGGCTTGGATGATGCAGCCTGGTGGTCAGCGAAGAAGAAGCAAAAATAAAGGGATGGATAGGTAGGGAAGAAGATGAGGCCGAGATGAGCTGACCAGGATTCCATCGCTGAAAGATCCACCGAATAATGTGGCCGCTCGTGGCCTGGCTGTCGCTCGGCAGCTTCGCATTGCGAAGCCGCAGCAGCCGCGCCATCAGCGCCAGGGACGAGTCAATGAGTATCGCGGGCGAGTTTTGGGTCACGATGCTGCTCGCGGCCTCGGCAATGTCTCGGTACGGGAGCTGGCCGCCGTCCAGCACCGCCGACAGGAGCACGCAAGCGGCTCTGGCTGTTCCGGGCAGCCCGACGGCGGCGGCGGCCAGGCGCCAGGCCTGCCTGACCAGCCTTTGAACCGACGGCTGCGGCTGCGGCTGCGGTGGCTGATGCTGCTCGGTCCGGATGGCCTTGGCCGCACAACTGGACGGCGTGGTCAGTACGTACGACGGCGACAGGCAGAAACAAGGGGCGGCCGACTCTCCCCGCACCTTGCAAACGCAGTCATCGCCCACGACGAAACAGCTGCACTCTGCTTGCTCTCCATCAGCCCAACTAGGGTACCGAGGATGGCGGGCAGTTCATGGTCCGGCAGCGCGCCGTGCTCGGCTAAGAAGGGGATCGCCTGCAGCGCCGTCGTTAGGGATTCGGCCTCGGCCAGGCGCTGCCGCACCCTCGACGGGGCCGGGCCGATGCGTCTCCGCTTGGGGGGGGGCTGCTCCGCGCTCTGGTCGTCATATCTGCTCTCCCGCTGCTGCTGCTCCTGCGGCTGCTCGTCTGACGAAGGCTGCCACTTGAGGAGGAGGGCCTCAAGCACGGCGATGTGCTCTAGCGCGGCCCACCGGCGCTCTGCCGGCACGTTGTGAGGGCGAAGCCCAAAGTAGAGAGTGCGGAATGAGGCCGGATCTGGGCCGTCGCTGTCGATCGCAAAGGCCAGGTCGTCGAGTCCGAGCTGCAGATCGTTGCCGCGCTTTGCACACGCGTCCCAGAGTATCTTGAGCAGTTCCTCGACGTCGGCCCGCAGGCCGGCGCCGGCTGCGGGGCCGGCCGCAGGCTCGGCTTTATGATCACGATTGCGGTCTAAAGAAACGACATGCTCCAGGTTCGTGCCAATGAGGTAGATTGTCTTGAGGATCTCGTCGCGCACGCTCACCAGCAGCGCGTCCCGGGACGCGCGCTCGCCATGCCACCACCACACCAGCAGCGGCACAGCCTCCCGGGCGAGCCGGCTCACCAGCGTGACGTCCTCGAGCCGCATCGCGGCCAGCACGCAGTTGAGGGTCGATAAGGCGCTGAGCTGGAGCTGGCCCAGGCTGCGGTTCCGCACCTGCAGCACCTGCACCGCGGCGGCGGCCACGTCCTCGGCTCGCCGCCTCACCGGCGCGTTGGAGACCCGCACCAGGTACCACATACAGTTGACGAGGATCAGGAGCGACTCCTGGTCGGCGCCGGCGCCGCCGGCGCCGCCTCGCGTAGTCCGCTGCTGCGACTCGCCATGCCTTGCCGGCAGGCCCAGGTTGCCGAATCGGCCCGACGAGTGAACGTACGACACGGACGGGTGCACAAATGAGGCAGCAGACGGGGACTGCACCGGGCCTCCGTCGACAGCCCCGCCCCCCCCCACTTCCGAGCCGGCGAAGGCGCCCGAGATGAGAAGGAGCTGCGCCACGCCGCTGACGCAGAACTCGACCGCGGCTTCCCAGCCGGCACCGTCGCGGGTCGCCAGCCTCTCGGCCGCGACCTGCTGGGAACAGAGCGCCTCCAGCGCGCGGAGGTACGGCTGCGCGAGCGGCTCCAGGAATAGCTTCGAGCCGCCGCCGCCGCCGCCACTGTCCGGGTCCGGCAGCGACTTGGCGACATGGTCAACCAGGGCGGCCGCCGTCTTGGCCTTTAGCTTGGCGGCGCCGGCGACGACGGCGGCCCGGACCGCTCGGCCGCATCGGGCAAGTCCCGTTGCCGACCTGCGGTTCCGGAGATAGGTAGACCGCTCATTTCGAGCGCAGGCAAAGAACAGGTCCAGGAGGAAGTGGTACGTGTCTTCGGTGAAGCTGCCGAGGCTGACGGAGCGGTCGCTGCCGTCAAACACGCCAATCAGCCGGTCCAGGGCCGCTAGGCGGTCCTTGGAGCTGGTGCCGCGCAGAGAGGCTGAGCGCGCATGTTTAAATCATGATGAGCCGGGGCACAGACTGGGGGCACTTTAATCGAGAGCTGCAGAGGGAGGGGGAAAAACAGACGTACCTGCCAGGTCCCTCTCCTCGTCTGCCGTGAAGGGAGACTTTCTATCATTGCCCGGGACCATTGCAGCGGCGGCGATGAGAGTTGACGGGGGGTGTAGCGCGCGAACACCCTCCGCCTGCTACCGCGCATTTGAGGTTGCTGGCCCGCTGTTAGATCGACGGCCTTTGACTGAGCGCGCGGGGACTGGCTCCCGACGGCGGCGGCGGCGGTGGCGGCGGCGGCGAGGAAGGGGGGCGCGTTACGTGTGGCTCCAGCTGGGGCCCGGGGGGGGGCAGAGGCTACGGTGGGGAGGGGGCGAGATGATTGATGGGGAAACGATTTGGTGATGGTAATGATGGATGGGGAGGGAAGGTGCTAAAGGTGGCTGGGGCATCGTCGCCACCGCCCAGGAGTTCATAATCGAAGAGAGGAAAAAAACCGGCCAGAGTTGATCCCATATACTGGACGAGAACACTTGAAAACCAAGCTGTCGGCACTCAATCTCCAGCAAAGTAAAGTGGGTGGTCGCCGCTGCTGACCCAATCGACAGAGTCGACAGCATCTGCAGCATCTGTGTGCCATGCCAGTCCAGAGTCTGGTGGATATCGAGCAGCAGCGGTTATGGGCGACGGGCATGCACCAGATAGTGGAATAAAGACTCGGCCTCATCTGCCGCGCCTCTGATTCAAATGATATCGCTTAGGTTCGAGTTACTTTGTACTTTTAAAGGTGCTAGGCCAGCCCCTCTCTGCCTTGTTCCTCCAGGTCAGGTCTCGTTTCTGCCTTGTTCCTCCAGCTCAGGTCTCGTTTCTGCCTTGTATATCCGGCTCGTGTCTTCTTCCTCGCGGTGGAAGCGGCGTCTCCAGTTTCTGAATCGGAAGTTCCGACCGTTGGTCAAGCTAGATCGGTCGCCTATCCTTATTATGGACCGGGTGCGGAAAACCATTACCCTCTGCCGTCTCCCTTTGCGGGGCAAGCTATCGTCTTCAACTCCTTCTCCACGACCCGTTGGATTAACTGCCCAATGGCCATACCTCTTCAAGAGGCTTCTGAACAGCCCCCATTTGCCGCTCGCCTCGAGGCAGTCCCGTGTCTTATTACCTATAGCCACCCACCCCGCCGCCTGCCTGCCTGCCTGCCTGCCTGCCTGCCTGCCTGCGTGTCTGCATACACGGTCCCAGATGATGCCCGTCAGAACCGGCATAGTTCCAAAGTCTTCTGGTGTGCTCTCCCACCCGCAACAAGTATAGAAGCGAGAAACAGACCCATGATTCGTGCGTGTTGAGGGCGGTCCCGATCACGCCATGTACGCGTACGATGAGCCCTCCCGCTCGATATAGTCCTTCTCGATCAGGCTAAGATGAGAATGACCGAGTCAGCGCCTGTCCTCAAACGAAAAGAAGGTAACGAAGGATGGGTCACCACCCACTTCTCAATCTCCAGCTTGATCGCGGCCGCGTCCACCGCGCCCCGGGTCTTGGTCAGTTCCATCACCTCGGCCACCAACTTTTCATGGTCCATGGTCTTGTTCATCTTCATGACCCGCACCACGGCGGCCTGGGTCTCGAACCGGCGGTCCTGGGCGATGCGCTCGTATGTGGCCTCGTTCTCGGCCGCGGACTCGCGCAGCTGGATCTGATTGATCTTGATCCGGTACCGCGGGTCTTTGAACCAGATGTTCCACGTGAACGTGTCGGTCGGCCGGATGTCGCGGCCGCGCGGATGCTTGACCAGGATCCGGGCCCGGCCGCACGCGAGCGACTGCAGGGTCCGGTTCAGCTCCTCGCCGACGAGGCCGGTGGTCTCGCTGATGAGACCGTACGTGAGGAAGTGGGTTCCGTCGGCACGGCCGCTGCCGCCCGGGCCGTCGCTGTCGAAGAGCAGGATCACGGCCGCCTGCTGGGCCGATACGCACAGCTCGCGACTGCCGCAGGCGGGGAACGGCGCCTTGATCAGGCACGTGGCGAGTCCCAGCTTCCAGTCCAGGACCCGGCCCGAGTGCTTCCAGCGGTAGAAGGTGTCGAACCGCTCCAGCTGGG
This sequence comes from Bertia moriformis, assembly GCA_025802115.2. NCBI lineage: Eukaryota > Fungi > Ascomycota > Sordariomycetes > Coronophorales > Bertiaceae > Bertia > Bertia moriformis. The sequence goes on from JAOYNC020009424.1 coordinate 8,156, forward strand.
TGGCGATCGGGGCCGGGAGGGCGAGCTTGATGTCCGGGTACGTCGGCCACGCCGCGGCCGACAGCACCTTGACGTCCAGCTGGAACGAGAACAGCGTCCCGGAGCCGGAGGCCGGAGCGGCAGGCGCATGATCGGGCGGGGAAGGGTACTTGGCGCTCCAGTCCCGATATGCGGCCATTTCTTCCTTGGACAGGTCTTGGTCGCGGAACATCTGCTCCATGTTATGGGTGAAGTTAAGCCCACACACGGCCCGCAGCTTGCCGAGCATGCTACGCTCGGCGTCCAGGCTGGCGCTGCGGTTCATGAGCAGGCGCCGCGCCAGGTCGCGCTTGTAAAAGGCCTCGAACGTGTCCTTGCCGTCGATGAGGCGGAACAGCTCGAGCGCGTTGTCGAGCTGGCGCTCCAGCTCGGTGGCCTGGTCCACCCCGATCTCGTTGTGGCCGCGGAGGCGGCCGCGGCCGGACGACTCGGCGACGTCGCTCTCGTGCCCGCCCGCGTCCCCTCTCTCATGCGGATCCGGCATGAGATCCGCCGGCAGCGACCGAAGCCCGCCCCGCAGCAGCTTGTCCATGTACTTGGCCACCATCTCGCCGACCTTGGACGAGCCGACGCGCCGACCGCCAAATGAGCCGCCGCTGTTCATAAACGTGCGGAAGGCGAGCCGGATCTCGGCCAGGAAGACGTCGGCGCTGCTCGCGAGGGCCTCGCGGGCGATCCGCTCGAGCCGGTGCTTCAGCTGCAGCAGGCGCAGAGCCATGTCGTCGCCCCGCGACGTGTCGGCGACGATGGCGGCCCCGGTCCGGTTGATGTACACCTTCCAGGGCTCTTTGAGGTCGAGCTGCAGGCCGGAGCCGCGGAGCAGCTCGTGCAGCGTGTGCAGCGTCTTGGTGTCGCTCTCGTCCAGCAGGCTGCCAATGTTGTCGCTGTCGAGAAGCACGGCCGAGTTCTTGCGGATCAGCGTCTCGCGCCCATCCTTGATGAGCTGGAGCTTGGTGGCCGTGTCCAGGTTGAGCTCGAGGCACCGGTTGCCCTCTTTGATGAATATATCCTCGCAGCCGGCGACGTATTCCTTGAGGATGATCGGACTGGGGCAGCTGGTGATTCTGTCAAAGTAGAGCCGGGAGACGGACAGGAACCCGTTCTCGAACCGGGTGTTGTAGATGCCCAGAACCCTGAGGATTCGGATGCACTCCCGGGACGGGGCCGGATCGATGGCCAGCTCGCCCCGTCGGTGGAAATCGACTGACCGGTATATGGCGCCGACGATGTGGTTGACGAGCGCCATGTTCAAGGGGATGGCAGTTTCGACGCCATTGCCAGCAGTGACCATCTCGGGCATCTCGACCATATCTCGAAACTTGACCACGGCCATGTGTTTGATGCGAGGATGCAGTCGGGTATGGCGGAGAGGAGTCTCGTCGAGGTAGTTGAACGCTCGCCGTATCTTGTTCTGTCCTAGGGGGTCAGGGAACCGGAGAGGTGGCGGAAGGGGACAAAAGGGAAGGCGGGGGAACAAGCCAGAAGGGAAGGCCGGAAGAAGCAGGGGCGTGCTCACCATCTGCGCGTCCCAGCGGGCCCACTCGGCCTCAAACATCTTGAGGAGGGTGGCGTCGGTATCGATAATGGAGGGGCCGGCGCCAGCCTTGCAGTTCCGGATCGCGCGCCGGACCGGCCCGCAGACCCAGTTGGTGACCTTTAGGTTGAGCATGTCATAGAGCCGCTGCTGCTGGCCGCGCCGGCACACGTCCAGAGCGGCGCGGTAGAGTGCCTCGTACGACCGGGTTGGGTTCCGGCCGGCCAGGATGGCGTCGGCGGCCTGGCCGAGATCCTGATGGGCCTGGCGGTAGTACTCATCGGGCCTGACCGGGCGCCCGACATCGCCGTGGTTCTTGATCACCACCATCCGGGCGCCGGTCTGGGGCTTGTAGTTCGGCTCAACCGGGGGCGAGTCCGTCAGATCGATGACGATCAGACGGCTCTTGCCTTTGGCGTCGGCACTCATCGTGACCGCGGGCTGCGGCGGCAGCTGCTGGGACAGGGGGTTCAGGAGCGGGTGCAGCTGCGGCGGTCCGTCAAGCCTGGGCCGCTTGGGCGATGATTCTGCGCTGAGGTGGGAGTCGGACCGAACACGAGACCGTCGACGGGACGACCTGTCCGTCTCGGAGTCAATGGTCGGAGGCATGAGGCGCAGGAGGTGGCGGATCGGTCAAGCCTTGTGCGAAGGCTTGCAACGAGTTGAGGGATGCTGATGGCGGTTGGACATGGGCTGGTGCCGGGAGGAAGGTGGAATGTTGAATGGATCAAGTGATCAGTGGCCAGTGATCGGAGAGAGGGGTCTGCCGGCTCGACGGCCTTGAACTGACAGCTGAAGTGGGGGAGGTTGTCGCCTCAGCCTGGCGGCTGACCTAAGGAACACCAGCCACCAGCAACTTGGCGAGTCGGGCTGGGCGGGCCCGACATGATGGTGGCAGCTGAGGAGGGCCAAAATCAAGCCCAGTTCCTATTTCTCATTTCCAATTCCCAACTCCCGATTCCCGTTTTCCAATCCCCAATTTTACCAGTTCCCAACTCCCAATTCCCAATTTTCGGTCGCTCCTTTCTTACCTTGCTGATCTGATCCCATTGGCCATGCCGGCGGGCCCGGGTCGAGACGAGTCTATTTGATTAGAATGTCAGGTCGGCATACTACTTATACCGTCTCGCCTTACCGAGCCGGTCAGGTACGTGTGCCGCGACATCCAGCCCATCTCCCACTGGCGTGTGTACGGCGTGTTGCGGCGTCTATCTACTCCGGTCCTCTGCCCTAGACCCGTGCTCGGATGTGATGTCATCTCGGCCGCCAACTGCCAGCCTCTCAATATGTGTAGATAGGCCCGGCCAGACACGGAGGTGCCGGATCTCGCGGCCGGTTCCGAGGTCACGGTGCTATAGCCCCGTGCCTGCGCTCTCACACAGGCCAAGAAGGGGTAGGCAGGGAGCAACTGGGTCCGGGGAGATCCCGGAGGAGATCCGCTCTTCGGCCCCATCGACTGGTACATGTCCGAGTGTCGGCACGGCTCATCCCCATCCGGCATGCCGGGCACCGGGTCCGGCAGCAGCGGGCACTGCATGACTTGACGGTGCGGGAGAGCAGTCGCATTAGCACTGAAACTGGACCCTTCCCCGATGAAGGAAGAGGGCCCTTTATCACCGTCACGGCCGCTCCAGGCGCTGCTGCAGAGGGGGTGAGGGTCGCGAACCCGGGGATCGAGGGTGAAGGGGGGGGCTGCGTGTGCGTGAGGGCAGGGTGAGCAGGACAAGCGGGCAGTAAAGTGTCTGTCCGGCATCTTGACCTGTGACGTCTGTGGATGGCGTGGATGGCGTGAGCGCGAGAGCGGCAGGCCGAGCCATTGGCGTGGGCCGGGAACAGGGGAAATTGTGGCCAAGGGTGGCCGGTGCTGATGGCGGCGCGGGGACAGATATCTCAGGTCAGGTCAGGCCGGCCAGGCTGCTGGCGCCGCCACGCGACCGGCTGATGCCTGCCACAGTGGCTCCTTTGGGAAACCGCGGCGCGCCCACATCTCCCCAAGGGGCGTTGCTGGCGCCGAGGGCGTGCCTTGGAAGCCATCATCGCTAGCCCGTCTCATCTGGCGCCCTCGGTCGCCGAGTCGACCGCCGGGTGACGCCTCGGGGGGGATGGATCAGGGAGGAGAGCGGGATAGCTTCCAAGGAAGATGAAAGACGCAGGGGCGTGCGTGTCCCAGTCCAAGAGTAGGGCGCGGCCGGCTGTGGCGCGTCCACGACTCGAGCGCTCCCACCACAACAGTGCGAGCACGCGACCGACCAGCCCGGTTCAGAGCCGGCCCTCCCTTATTGGAGGCTTGAGCCGGCTCATGGGCAAGGGCTAAAGAGGGGCCGGAAGGCGGGGTAGGCTGCAACGCCTCGAGTCTAGGGCAAAAGGGGGCTTGTCTTTAATCTTTTTAGCCCACCGGCTGAGGCTGCGAGGCCGCGAAGCCGCAGGGCGGGAGGCCTTTTGGGTTGCTGAGGAGACCACGGGTCAGATGCAAAACATCATGGTCCCGGGCTAGATAGATGGCGACGACCCACGGTCCAGCCGGCCAATTCAGCTTGGCTGCATTTGACCCTAGGTTCGTTTTCTCAGCTCTTTTTCGGTGCCTTTTTTTAATGCCCGCCCCCCCTCCTTACTGTCAACCCTTGACTGAGATCTTGTTGTCCCTCTGTCTCGCTCTGCTTGCGATGCAGGCACTCGGCAGCAACACCAGCAGGAGCAGGGTAGCACCGACCCGGCCGGTATTGTGAAGCCATCCACAAAAAAAGACACGACAAAAAGCTCGACCCGATGCGGCAGGCCGGTTTGCGCCTTTTTTTCTCCCACAACTTGACCGTGTTTTAATCGGCCCAGTCGCCCCCCCCACCCCCCATTGGGCAACCAGGCAGGTGCACCACCACCCCTCCATATCTCTCGAGGCCAGACAGCAGCAACGGCCCGAACAAGCGACACCGACCTCGACTTCCATTCATCCATTCATTCGCGCGCCATGGATACCAGCGCCCTCGCGCAGCAGGTCCACACCATTGCCGCCCAGCTCCATGGCCTATTTGACGAGATTGGCGTGCCCGGCCTCGAGCGAGAGACCAGGGAAGCCGAGGTAGGAGCGAGCGAGCCTGCCCAATCGTCGCGGCCGGTCCAATCAAATCGCTGACCCCGTCTCTCCCCGGCTCTAGCTTCTCGCTGCGCTCTCCGAGACGCTGCACGAGCAGGTCCGGCTGGTGACGTGCGAGAAGAAAAGCATGGTTGAGGAGGCACAGCGGATGATCGGCACGATCCGGCAGATGGAGTCATCGCTCGAGGGCGACGAGCGGGCCGGTGGCCAAGGCCAGCGGGACGACGATGGTCTCATCGTGTCTTACCCCCTGTCTCGATGCCTGCAGACTCTGAAGGAGAAGCACGCCAACGTCTGCCGGCTGCACAACCAGCGCCTCGACCAGGTCAGGAGTGAGTGCGCACGCTCCGGTCCCTCCCGTCTGCCGATGGTGGGGTGGCGGCCGTACCTGTGCGTGTCTGTGGCTGACCATGATCCGCCGAGCGGCGCGCGCCCCCGCCCCACCCAGAGCTCGCCGAGGCCCTCGACTCGTACTCGTCCCATCTCGAGCCCAGCTTCGTCCGGGTCAGCCTGCCGCCGCGGTCCGGGCCGGGCCAGTCCGTCCATCCGTCGTTCGACCTGTCGCCCGCCTATGTCGACCGGCTCGACCAGGAATTTGGCCGGGTATACGATGAGTACACGCACCGCGTGGCCGTCGTCCAGACGCTCGCGCAGCAGGTCATCAGCCTCTGGGCCGAGCTCGGCACCCCGCAGGGCCAGACCGAGCCGACGATCGCCAAGTACTACCGCGACGCGCCGGAGCAGCTCGGCCTGCACGAGGAGGACATTGGCCGGCTGCGGGCGCGGCGCGACCGGCTCGCCGAGGAGAAGAAGACCCGCGAGCGGCGGCTGCAGAGCCTGCGCGCCGCCGTGGAGGCGCTCTGGCAGCGGCTCGGCGTCGCCGAGGAGGAGCGGCAGGCGTTTGTGGGCCTGAACCGGGGCTGCGGCCTGCGCCAAATCAACGAGTTCGAGTCCGAGCTGGGCCGGCTCAACGAGCTCAAGCGGCAGAACCTGTCCCTCTTCGTGGAGGAGGCCCGGTACCGGCTGCAGGAGCTGTGGGACGGCCTGTTCTTCTCCGAGGACGAGATGCTCGAGTTCACGCCCGCGTTCTCGGACGTGCACAGCGACGCCCTGCTCGAGGCGCACGAGCGCGAGATCGGCCGGCTCGAGGCGCTCCGGGAGCAGCGCGCCCCGATCCTGGCCCTCGTGGACCGGCACCGGGCCCTGGCCCGCGAGCGCGACGAGCTGGCGGCCGCCAGCCAGGACGCGTCTCGCCTGATGGCGCGCGGCCAGAAGGGCGAGAAGCGCGACCCCGGCAAGCTGCTGCGGGAGGAGAAGTCGCGCAAGCGGATCGGCAAGGAGCTGCCCAGGGTGGCGGCGGAGCTCCGCAAGGCGCTGGAGCGGTGGGAGGATGAGTATGGCCGGCCGTTTTGCGTCCACGGCGAGCGCTACCTCGACCGGATGGATGAGGAGTCGCAGGCGCAGCCGGCTGCTCCTGGCGCCCGATCCAAGACCCCGGCCGGCCCGGCGCCGGCGCAGACTCCGCAGGCTCCGCAGGCTCCGCATCCGCCGCAGCAACCGCCGCCGCCGTCTCGGAACGGCGCGGCCTCGGTCAGTCGCGCCAACAGCACCGCCAAGGCGGCACCGTCGTCTCGGCTCGAGACCAGAACACCGACCGACCTTGGACGACGGCAGCAGCAACAACAGCAGCAGCACCAACAGCAGCAGCACCAACAGCAATTGTCCACCAAGCGCTCGCAGTTAACCCAGACCACCATTGCCAATACCCAGGGCAGCCCAACCCGGATCCCGGGCCGGGCTCCGCTCTCGAACCTCAAGTATGGGATGAACTCGGCCGAGCGGGCCCACCACCACTATGGCCACCCCGATCCCAGGCCGGAGAGCGCGCTGGGGCGTGCGCAGCCGGCATCGATGAGGGCACCCCCGCCCAAGATGCGCGACCTCATGGCCGCGCCCGAGTTTGAGTCCAGCATCATCCGGGCCGTCGAGCCCGAGGATGTATACGATGACCGGCCGAGAGAGCTCCGGCACGCGAGCAGCCGGATTGCCACTGCTGTGGCCGGCTACGACGACGAAAACGGCCAGCGAACGGTCCACGGCCTGCCCCACCCCCCCTCCAAGTTGACATTCTACCACCACCATCCGCTCCCCCATCGCTCCCGCCCTTGTTCGCCTCCCACCTCGTCCTCAAATTCGTCTGGCTCGTACTACGAAGAGTGCCGGCCCGGCACCGCCCAGTCCATGGCCTCGTACCACCCTGGGCCGCCGCCGCCGCCACCGCCACCACCGCTGGCTCCCCCTTCTTACGCTTTGAATATAAATTATTATTTAATATTATATCCTCATCTTGAATAATTACACAACCTTTAGCATAA
>JAOYNC020009523.1:0-17218 GCA_025802115.2 Bertia moriformis
GCAAGCTTGCATCCAGATATCCTGATCATCCTGGCTCTTTGTGCGTTGGTCATTCTTTTTGTTGGCAACTCATGGCGACAGCGTAATGGCAGACCAGGAATGCGTAAGAACCAGCAAAGCATACTTCTGGGATTGATCGTAGTGATTGGACTGACCCTTGTGTTGTTTGTGTTCGACCGGCACTAGAATGCAGTCTTCTCAGCAGCTGCTATTACCTGTGAAACGTCCTTTATCATGCGGTTCTACGGTTGAAAGAGATGTTTTCACTCGCATGTGCGACGGTCCGGAAACTTAGGCTCAGAAGAGGAAGGTAGAAACGACGAGTTCTTTCCTGGTTAGCTGCGCTTCTTTGGCAAGGAATAGAACACGCCTTTGTTTTCAAACCGTTTTCGGAGCCAGTCGATTATTCCCGTACGAAACCATAAGAACAATGGAATAAAAACGGCGGTGAGTAATACGCCGAGAATCGTCCAGTTGTCACTTATGAAGGCCTTGAACTCATATACGTAATCAGGGGTGACGGTAATAACCCTAGGGGGCTGGGGGAACGGCTTAAGCTGCTCTCCGATGCCTTCCACGTACAGCATTGGGGTCACATAGAGGAGGAGATGCAATTCGCCGTGTTTTTTAGGCGTGACGTGCCAATCCCACGGGCTAAAACTGTCCGATTCAAGGACCTGTTCATCTTTTCGGTCTTTGGGTACCTTTTCAATGCTGAAGGCGTTCGGTTCCTCTGCATCAAGATTAACGGTCACCTTACAGGAAACCTTTTCCTTAGCAATTATGAGGTTACGGCCAGCGATTCCTTGCGCGATGTCAACGCCTGGAGTTCTAGTCAGGCGGGCAAATACGTCATAGAACTGCCCTTCTCGCATGTTGCGAGACGGTTCGAAAAGAAGCTCTCCTTCGACCAGCCTCTGGCAGTCGGCCTTAACTATATCTGGTACCTCCGCATCATGAGCCAGTTGCTTCTGAATCTTCTTAAGCCGTTGCTTCAGGAGATTGATTAGGCGCTTGTTTTGAAGCGAGTTCCTCTCGCTAGGAAGTTCAACATACCGAAGAAGCCCCTGCGTTTCAGTTGCTTCTACACGTAGTTCGTCTTGAGAAGACGTTTGACTGGCTATTAACTCCGAGGATAAGAATTCCTCAATTCGAGCGAGTTTTTCTGATTCTCTTAGGGCGATTCTGCGAGCCTGCTCTATGCGGTATGCCAGTGAGGCAGCAATAATGCCAGAAAGCACAGCAATGAGGATAGTAAATACAAGCAGCTTGCGCTCTAAACTCCACGCACGAAGATGCATCATTGAATCTATAACAAAACGTCCTTATGTTGTAGTAAAAATCTGCAGCCCGCTTCGCCTTTCAGTTACCGAATTGCTACCTTTTCCCCCATGGCTGATCTCGAACACGTTGCCAAATTAAAAGAAGGCGTTGAGGTATGGAATCGGTGGAGGGAAAGTAATCCGTCTCTCAAAGTTGATCTTCGTGCGGCAGAGTTTCGTGAGGCGGAGCTTCGGGAGGCCGACCTTACTGGTGCTGATCTTCGTGAGGCGGACTTTGGCTGGGCATATCTAACCAGGGCGAACCTCCACGAAGCAAACCTCAGCGAAGCGAACCTCAGCGGAGCAAAACTCCGCAGCGCGGATCTCAGTGGAGCGTACCTTAACGGGGCAGACCTCAGCGAGGCAAGACTTCGCGAGGCGAACCTCAGCAGTACAGACCTCTTCAAAGCTAATTTAACGGAAGCAAACTTACGCGAGGCAACCCTCAGCAAGGCTGATCTCCGCAGAGCCAACCTGAGCGGGGCGGACCTTACCGGGGCTAATCTCGACGAGGTGTTGCTTGACCGCACGGAATTTGGCAACACAAAACTGCTAGGAGCATTGGGATTAGAAACTTGCCAGCACGTTGGTCCGAGCATCCTTGACTTTCACACACTTCAGCAGTCTGGTTCTCTTCCTTTAGTTTTTCTTCGCGGCTGTGGTTTGTCTGAAGCGCTCATCACCTATCTGTCATCGCTTTTGAACCACCCGATTGAATTCTATTCCTGCTTCATCAGTTATAACCATGCAGACAAATTATTTGCGCGGCGTCTTCACGATGCGTTGCAGGACCGTGGCATTCGCTGCTGGCTCGATGAAAAGCAAATATTGCCTGGCGACGATATCCATGAAGCTGTCGAACACGGCATCCGGTTCTGGGACAAGGTCTTGCTCTGCTGCTCGAAGGATTCGCTGGCTGGCAGCTGGTGGGTGAATAGCGAGATCGACAAAGCTTTCTCTAAAGAGAAGCAACTAATGAAGGAGCGCAACAAGAAAGTGCTGGCGCTCGTTCCGCTCGATCTCGACGGCTACCTCTTGAACGGTTGGACGAATGGCAGAAAGAGCGAAGTCCTAAGCCGTTTCGTGGCGGATTTTCGCGGGTGGGAACGGAACAATGCGAAGTTTGAGGCGCAGGTGGAGAGCGTCATTCGCGCACTTCGCGCTGATGAACATGCTCGCGAACTTCCGCCGGTGTCAAAGCTTTGAAATACGTTGATTAGACAAGACCGTAAAACATGCTGAAGCATGATAAGCGCCGTTATCATACAGAAAGATTGGGACCAGACCTTCGCTGCCAAGCTGGTGGAAGGATCGGTCGGGCCCTCTCCTTTCGAAGAAATCTTGTTATCCTTTTCACATAACTGACAGACGCCAGCACGACGCCTTGGTCAGACCTGACGTGTCCGAAGAACCTCAGACCACGACGCTTGGGCGTCAAGGCTTTGGAGGCATCAAAATCCACCCTGATAAGCGAATGGGCTCCCGGCTGTTCCGGTGCGTGCCTCAATGAAAATGCAGATCGCCACTGAGCCGCTCCGTTGCGAGCAGCCCGCCCAGGCCGATCATTCCCAGCTTTACAATCTTCTGGTTTCGGAGCTTACCGACTTCGCCGTGTTCCTCATGGACACAACGGGCTGCATTGTGAGCTGGAATCCCGGCGTCGAGCAACTCTTGGGCTATCCGGAGGCTGAATGGGTAGGACAACCGGCGCACATTACTTTCACCCCTGAGGAGCGCGCCGCCGGGATACCTGACGAGGAAATGACAAAGGCCGCCGGTAGCGGCCGTGTAGCCGATATCCGGTGGCATCAGCGTAAAGATGGTCGCTTCCTTTTTGTCGAGTGCACGACGGTGGGTTTAAAAGATGCACGCGGCAGACTTCTCGGATTCTCGAAGGTGATGCGCGACATTACCGCGCGCAAGCAGGCCGAGGACGCACTGCGGGCGAGTGATGAACGCTCGCGGGCGTTGTTGACTGCCAGCTCGGACGTCCTATACCGCATGAGCTACGACTGGGCCGAGATGCGCCAGCTCGGCGGCGACGGCTTCATCCCGGACACGCACAGCTCTAAGACAAACTGGTTGGACGAATATATTCCACCCATTGATCAGCCCAAGGTCCTGGAGGCGATTGCCGAGGCTATACGAACCAAGAGTATTTTCGAGTTGGAGCATCGTGTGCAGCGTAGCGACGGGACCTTTGGTTGGACGCACTCGCGGGCTGTCCCACTTTTTGGCGCAAGCGGTGAGATCACGGAGTGGTTCGGAGCGGCTACGGACATAACGCCCCGCAAGGAGGCTGAGGTCGAACGCGAGCGTCTCGTAGAAGAGCTGGCGCGTTCTAACGAGGACTTGTCTCAGTTTGCACGGATCGCCAGTCATGATTTAAGAGCCCCGCTCAACACCATCACGCAGTTTTCTCAGCTTCTCCGAAAGAAGTACAAAGAAAAGGCGCTCGATCAGAACGCCAAAGACTATTTAGATCTCATCATCGGTAACGCTCTGCGAATGAGCGCGCTCACTTCTGACCTTCTCCGCTTTTCCGAGGTGTCGTCGTGCCCGCTTGTGCCGGCAAATTCGATTCGTATGGGCGGCATGGTGGAAATGGCATTGGCGAACCTGCAAAGTGAGATAGAGAAGAGCGACGCCGTAGTCACCTGCGAAGCTTTGCCGGAAGTAAAGATTGAGGAAACGTATCTCGTGCAGCTTGTCCAAAACCTTATCGCGAACGCTATCAAATACCGCAGCCAGGATGCTCCTCGCATCCACATTGCAGTCGAGGAGCAGGGGGACAATTACCGCTTCTCGGTGAAAGACAACGGCGAGGGCATCGAAAGACATTATCAGGAGCGCATTACGGAGCAAAATATCCGAAGACATCTAAAAGCAGGTGCGTCGGATTGGAAACGTAAGCGCTGATACGCCCATTAGAAGCGGGCGGAATCGTCAGATTCGAAGTGACTTGAGCATCGTATGCATTCAAGCTGGAAACATAAGGCTGTAAGCCGCCATCTGCCCAGAGCGTTATCCATCCAAGGCTGAGAGCCGCGCTTGGATCTGCTCGGAACTGACAGAAGGGTTGACCTTTGGATTTTGGCCAGGCAGATAGGGACTAAAGTCAATACCGTAAATGGCTTGGGGGGGATGCAGAGCCCTTTTGCTGATTGCACACCCAACATGAAGCATAGTACGCCTGTAGTAACCAAAGCAAATCGAATGGAGGAGTGAAGCACGGACCGACAGCAGCGGCTCATGTAGAGGCTGCCGAAGTTGGGGCACCATCCTTGAAAGTTTCTAGCTTGCTCAACAATCCCGACGCTTAACTTTTGAGCTTGGTTCAGAAGCAGTAACATGGCTCGGCCCGCAACGATTGTAATTACGGTGACCACTTCCTCTAGTCCGCGGAGTTCCGTTTCCGTCGCAAATGCAGCCATTCTAAGGAAGAGCAGCACAGCACCTGCGAATAACAAGATAGTCAGAGATATGCTTTCCATACATGAATCCTCGAGGAAGTCCCTAATTTGCAATGGGCTGACCTTCATCTGACGGTCAGGAGCACACCTGAGATTGTCAGGCTGAATAGGATGAGGGTCAGAGGAGCTTGAGGCTTATGGATGCAAATCAACAGGCCGGCATTGAGGCTCAGTTACAGAGAGTGATAAAGAGTAAAGAGTTGCTAACTCGGAGAAAACTGCCAAGTTTCTCTGCTTTGTGGTGAATGAAACACTTCACGGAAGAGACCAAGAAATAAAGGGGTTAACGATTGCGCAGGCAGTCTATGGAGATCTTGATGCGAATGTTGCCGAGGGGGCGCGTCAAGTACGCCGCAAGCTTGCACAGTATTACGCCAACGATGGTCGGGTTGATCCTTGGGAAATCGAGATCGCGACTGGAACTTATGTCCCGACGTTCCGTCCGAAGCCACCACCTCCACCTGAAAAAGCCTTACGTCTCCGTCATCTCGCCTTTATTGTCAGATTAGTATTGATTGCTCTAATTACGTCCGCAATTTTAATGTGGCGAGTGTCCATACACAACGCGCAGGGAGGAGTGAAAATCAAAATTGACTCGAAAGGCGACAAGGTAACGCCATTTGCCAATGTCACAGTAGAAGGCTGGCGCCCCAATGTCAATCAGTACCTAATGGTGGAGCCACTAGACTATACGAAGCAGAAGTGGGTACAGTTCAAGATCACTGGCCCAGAAATCAACGGAACAGTCCAATTTGGCGAAGCCAAGACGCAATCAGGTACTCGCTTTCGGGTTTACGTCCTTTATACAAAGTCGAAGCTGCCCGAAGGGAAATTGGCAATTGAACCGGAGGCGGCGACTGAATCTCCGGCAGTCATAGTCACCTTGCAGAAATGACGGTCAGTTAGGTAAAGAGAGGAGATGGAGCGATTCTAACCCAAACCCTATAATTCGTGCCAAAGTGAACTGGAGTAGAGCGGAGATTGATGGTCCAGGCAGAGCGTGTTCACACACCTGAGATCCGCAGGTGATCGCAGGGAGCAACTTCCAGATCCTGCTCAATGCCCAAATACCGCTCCGTCGTCTGAATCGAGGCATGGCCATAAGAACGTTGGATCTGTTCCATGCGCGCCCCGCCTTTATGCGCGAGCTTGCCAAAGGTCCGCCGGAGATCGTGCGGTTTCAGGGTGACGTCCAAAAGCTTCTCGTATTTCAAAACGGCTGCGTAGATCGCCGGAGCCGTCATGCCCTGCCCCACAAACCGTCCTCCTTTATTCACCTTGCCGAGCAGCAGACCTTCGGTAGAGGGCATGACCTGCCACCACTCGTCGATCGCCTCTTTGGCCCACAGCGGAATGGGAACGGTGCGCACCCGCTTTCCCTTCCCTTCCAGGTCAACCAAGCACCAGCGATTCTCCCGCTGCTGCACATGGGCAATAGTCAAAGTCGCGAGTTCTTCTCGTCGCAACCCACCGCCTAAGAGCAGCGATAGGATCACACGATCGCGCTTGCCCACTAAGGTGGAGCGATCCGGCAGGGCGAGGAGTTGTTCGGCCTGGTCGCGACCCAACCAATTCCCTGCCCTCACACCGAGACGCTTGGCTCCTTTGACTGCGCGCACGGCACTGGCCGTGGCGGCCGGCAGCCAGCCGGCAAAGCTGGCTTCTTCCGACAATTTTCGGATGGGTGCCAAGGCGCGATTGATGGTAGCCGGCGCTTTGCCCTGCTCTTCTAAAAAGGACCGATAGCGTTGCACGAGCGGACGGCCAAAGCTCTCGGCCGGCGCAGTTACGGCCCACCAGTTGAAAAACTGGTCTAAGCCGGTGCGATAAGCGCGTTTCGAGTGCGGACTCGTTACGCTATCGAGCACTAGTTGCACCAGCTGCGCGCGCTTGGCTTCGAGGGAAACATCCGCCGCGGTGTTGGCCGGAAGAAGAAGGGTCGTGTTCCCGGCCTCGTTCGGATCGGAGGAGTTCATCCGGTCTCTCCTGCAAACTCGAATTGAAATTGCGAAGCCTCGGCCTCCGGATGTTGTTCGCGCCAGAGCAGCAACAACAACGGCGGCAGATATCGATCGTGCTGTCCCAAGCGTTCGACGGTGGCGTGACAAGCCGGACACAAGGTGATGAGCCACTCCTCTTGGTCGATGCCTGGTCGTCGGTGATGCACCACATCGGTGGTCACGGTACACACGCGGCAGCAGCGTCCATCGCGCGCGAGGACACGCTCTTTGCAGCCGCTGAAGTAGAAGTCATCATGATGCGCGGCGTCATAACAACTCCGGCACAACCCGCGTGCACACAGATCCTCCGATCCGCAGACCAGGCAGAGGAGAAAACGTTGCCGGGAGTGCGCCGGCCAGGGAACACGCCTTTGCCGGGAAACGGACGGAGCGCTCGCCGCCATGTCTATTCCTTAGCGACGGGGCCGGCTTCCGAGGTAGGAAAACCGATGCGCCGCTTCGGCTCCACCTCCGGAGCTTCGACCAGCTGCTGAATCGTTTCGAAGACGGCTTCAATCTTTTGCCCCTGTTCGCTTTGCCGCCAGCGCAACTCTTCCAACTGGCGGGCGAGTTCCTCGTGCGTGGCTAGGATTTGGCGTAGGCGGACAAAGGTTCGAATGATGGCAATGTTGACGAGGATGGCGCGCTCACTATTCAGGACCGAGGACAACATGGCAATGCCTTGCTCGGTAAATACAAAGGGTGCATACTTCCGGTGCTGCCCTCTCTTTAAGGTCACAAACTGTGACCTTAAAGCTTCGACTTCGCGTCCTTCCTCGGTCGTGAGACGGAACATAAAATCATCCGGGAAACGCAGTCGGTTCCGCTTGACGGCTTGATTGAATACTTTGGTTGGAACGCCGTACAGCTCGGCCAGGTCGGAGTCGAGGAGGACCTTTTCGCCCCGGAGGAGGAGAATGCGGGATTCGATGAGGGGAGCAGGGGCAGAATTGTCCAATTTTTCCTACAAACAGTGTAGGACTGCCGGAGACAGAAGACAAGGCAAATATTGTTTGATAAGAAGGATTATCGTTAGCTATTGCGCAGCCCTAAGTTCTTGCATTTTGCGCTGGTGCGCAGTAACGTAGTCTGTCACCCCATGCCTGCTCGACCCGCTTGGATCCGCGATTTACCACGCATTTTAGAGGCTTTGCGCTCGTCTCCTCGTCCCTTCGTCGACCGCGCGACGGTGGAGGAATTGCTGGGTGTAGGCCGGCGCCGGGCCCAGCAGATCCTAGCTCCCTCCATCTCCGACCATGTAGGGGCGAACGGATTAGCCGATCGCCACGAACTAATCGCCCGACTTGAACACCTTGGCCGGGGCGAGGACGTGTCCTATGAAGTCCGGCGCCGGCAGAAGTTTGCCCGCTACCTCGAACAACTCCGGCAGGAGCGGATTAGCCAGCCCCAACTCCCCGTCGAGGCACCCGTAAGCATTGTGAATACCGAGTTTCGAGATTTACCGGAGGGGGTTCACCTCGGGCCAGGCTCTCTCCGCGTCGAGTTTCAGACCCCACAAGAAGCATTAGAAAAACTCCTGGCCTTAGCCATGGCTATCAGCAATGACTTCAAGCAATTCGAGCAGTCCACGGCTTCCCAACTCGCTTTACCTGACTAGACCGAGAAACAACGTACGTTCTTTATGTTGTAGTAGTTATCATCGGCACCGAATTCACCGCGTATCGTTTAGAGATAGCTAGCTAGCGAATGTTGCCAAGCAAGTCCTGCTCTTTAGAGTTTCCTTCTTAGATGACTGTGTTCCGAACGTGAAAGCAATCCCGATTGGCAGGTGACTCTGTTCACTAGGAGTGCCGGTAAAATCCCGATTTGCCATCCATGAAGCGTTGCGGGCCATCTCTACCCTCAGCGATCTTCTGCACTGCCGTTTTGGCCGCTAAAGGTGGCTAACACACGAATCTCGTAAACCTTGCAGTAGTGATTATATGTAATGTGTGGTTTGTCATGATACTCATGCTATCTCATAGATTTTGGCCTGCTCGTGTTTATGGTTGCTCACCTCTCATCAGATTTTCTTTTGTTTCTATAGATACAGACACGCATCCTAACATCATCATTACAGTAATGAGACTCATGAGTGTCATGATAATGTTCTACTTAATGCGCGTCTTCAATCGTCCGTCGCGCTCCGCAAGCTGCTGGTAGATTTTAAGCAAGTCGCCGCCCGTCTTTGTCAATTGAAGCGCGGAGCGGATGATAAGGCTGTCCGAAGCGCGAATCCCCTGCCCCGCCAGCCAGGCAGAGAGTTCACGAATAGTGCGCCGATCGTCATCATGCAAATAGAACTGAAGCTTGTGGGCGGGCTTGCGCGTGCCGAGCGCTTTCGTCTTTTTCGCAAATGCCGGCGCCGGTGAGGCGGACTCCTCATAATCCACTTCTGCCGCCGGCGCGGAAGCCGCGGCCGGCACCTGTCGCTGGATGGCAGCCAAAAGATCGTCGACGTTACTGTTCTTTTTAGCATTCATACCCTATAATCCTGACACTAATGATTATCATGATAATAGTGATGGCTCCAGCTAGGCTTTAGAAAGCAACGCTACGGTCAGGTGAAGCACTTCTTCGCGCGCGGGGCCGTCGAGCGCTTTCCACCCTTGCGCGACGGCATGCTGATAGCATTCGCGGGCGCTTAAAGAAACGGGAAGGGAAGGGACACTGATCTGCTTCGCGCTGCTGTTCACCAGCCGGCCAAGGATAGTCCCTTTACGCACCTTGTTGAACATCACTCGGACGACCGCCTTGGGGTTTCGCGCTTGCACGAATCTTACGGCTTCCTCCGCTTCCCAGATGTCGGCGGGGGCAGGAGAGGTGACCACGAGCGCGATATCGGCGTTTCGAACCGCTGTCGCGGTTGCCGTATGTTCCAGGCTGGGTGGCGTGTCGTAGATCGTGATATCGGGCTTCATCGGCCGTGTTTGATTGCCGCCAATCAGCTCCAGAGATTTTGAACTTGTGCCTTGCACGTCCCAGTCCTGGATCACAACTGTCTTACCGGCCTGCCGAAACGCCTCGTACAGCAATAGCGACACCGTGCTTTTTCCGACGCCACCCTTTTTCGCAAGCAAGGTGAGTTTCATATCCGCCTCATTGTATCTATTGTCATGACAGTCCGGATAGTAACTACTGTAATGATTCTCATGCGCTTGAATTTTCTTTAGAGCAGACGCGTGCTTAGTTTATGGATAGTGCCCAGTTTGAGGAGACGCATGAGAGACCCATCTTCTCTGGCGATGCCCAGTTTGGGGAGACCAAAGCCGCTTGAGGCAGAGCAGAGCAGAAGGAGAGCGGCGCTAGAGCGTCATTCTTTCCTGCTTCCCAGGGCCGATCTTGCCTGCCCAGTTTGAGGTGACAACCTTAAATGCTTGCCTAGTTTGGGAAGACGGACTGCCCATTTTAAGGAGACGCCTCGCCCAGTTTGAGGTGACGGGAATGCCCAGTTTGAGGTGACAAGTCGCCCACTTTGGGGAGACTTTCGGGAAGGGATTCGTTTCGTAAGTAGAAGTCTTTGCAATAACTTACGAAGCGGCCCAAAATCATAAACAAAACCAACATATTGCTATAGACAGAAGAACAACAAAACAACATCTTGGTGCTGTTTTGTTGTAGAAATGAGATTAGGATAGAGAGAAGTTGAGCGCGGAGTTGATTGTAAATCCTCAATCGGAACTACCCACCCTGAATCGCATCCGGGTGGAAACGGCGCTCTCACGTTTCCCGGTCCACCGCCTCGCTAAGAAGGGCACCGTCGCTATCGATCTTCAGCGACCCTCCAATGATCTGCAGACGGATTTCAGATGGAAGGTCTCCTATAACAGCGAATTCGGCCAGCCTGGCCCACTCGCCTACAAGATCGATACGCTCATCGTTAATCGCCGCATCGATGAGACTCCAAGGCCTCTGCCCGAGGTCATTAAGCTCGGAAGCTTGCGGGAGATATGCCGCGACATCAAGATCACCGACCACAATACAGAACTCGTCAAGCAGGCGCTTCACCAGAATGCCAGCGCCTACATCACCGCTAAGGTTACCTACAAGACCAAGAACGGGCGCGAGAAGCGGGCCGAGATCGGCTATACGCGCTACTCCGTCGTATTTACCGGTGAAACACTGCCAGATGGATCGACGGCCGACGCCGTCTATATCCTCATCAATCCTTCCTACCGCGAAATGCTGAACCAAGTCGAGGTCAGGCCGCTTGATTACGACTATTTACTCGAGCTGGCGCCCGGTCCGCAGCGCCTCTATGAGCTATTGAGCTTCCAAATCTACGGCGCGATTGCGAGCGGCCGGCCGAGAGCGAAGATGCTCTACTCCGACTATTGTCGCTACGCTCCTCAGACCCGCTATCCCGATTTCGACCATGCCAAGAAGCAGATGTATAAAATCCATCAGCCTCATCGCCAGTCTGGCTACATCATCAAAGTCGATTATCAGGAATGCTCTGACAAAGAAGGGAAGACGGACTGGGAGATGCTCTATACGCCCGGCCCCAAAGCGCTGGCCGAGTTTCAGGCATTTACCAATCGTCAGATCCGCCTTATCGAAGGTGGCAGCCGCGTCGGCCAGCTGGAGCAAAAACGGTCTTCGGAACCTTTTGCCGAGCCCATTCAGGAAACGTTCGAGCTCATGGCGGACGAGACGCCCTTACTTTACGAACTAACCCGGCGCGGCATCACTCTGAAGAAATCGCGTGAGCTCATATCTAGCCTCAAGCCGGATCAGCTGCTTCTTGACCAGCTCGAATATATCGATTTCGTGATCGCGCAGGCCCCGCGCGGCAAATTCCATAATCCTCCGGGTCTTTACATCAGCGTCGTTCAACAGAACGGTCCCGTGCCCGACATCTTTGTCAGCAGCCGCAAGCGCCGGCTGCTCGAGGAAGCCCAGCAAAAGAAAAACGCCGAACTCTCAAGACAAGCCCAGCTCGAAATGGATTACGACGACTACCGACGCGTGGAGACCGAGCGCTTCATCAAGGAAAATCTGCCGGCGAATGAGCATGAAAGCCTGTTCGACAGCATCCGCCAGCAAAACCGCCGCGTTTATAAGCAGATGACAGCGGAGCAGATCAATGACATCACTCATGCGGCTGTGGCATTCGATTTAAGAGAAAGCGGCCGGATCCCTATGCTCACCTTCGAGGAATACCGCAAGGAGCGCCTTGCGGCAGTCTGATTGTTCAAGAAAGGGCAGGGAGGGGCTAGCGTCTGTCTTTAACTCACGTGCCAGATAAAGGTTCCTTCGCTTGCGCTCCGAGAGCAAACCTCGCCTAGCCTTTGCAGCCGCTCCGTTTCAGGTTCTGAATCACTTCAATGCAACTGAGTTGCTGTTGCTGTTTAAAAAACAGCCAAGAGTATCCTAGCCAATCGTTGATGATCTTTTCTGCCCTACGTTCAAGCGACCGATCCAGGCCGTATCGCGCCGGCTTTGCGCCGGTGGCCTGAGGGCCAGCCTGGACTATCGTTTCACTGCGGCGCAGTGCCTGTTCATGCCGGAAAGGGGCAAACCCGCCCTTCCGGCGGTCTTCCATCACCGTCTTGGACGAGTGATCTCATTTGTTCTGGGAGACGGAAACGGCAGTGATCTGTGGACCAGTACGGGAAGTGAACTTAACAGTTCGATCCGGTTCTACCATGTGCTGGACGGCTTGTTCAGCGAAATCGGAGAGCAGGGAAGTGAGACCACTTCCTGTTACCTCGACCACGTGGGTATGAAAGACAGCAAGGACCTCCCCATCGGTTCCTTCGGCAAACAAGAACAGACTCCAGGGCAGGACGTAAGAGCGCTGCCGCAGCTGCACCAACAAGGATCGCACCGAACGCCGGCCGTCCGCCGTCTCCCACCCTCTAGAATCCATAGCCAAACCCGTGGTCGATCTGCTTGTCCTTTTTCTTTTCCGGAACAGCCGGTGTCTCTCGAGTGAGGGACTGCTCTTGTCCCAGTGTCTGGCTCGGGGAACGGAGTGGTTCGTACCGTTCCTCCCGCGTAGCCTGGCGTAAGACCCAGCTCCGGGCCGACTCCAGATGCTGTCCAATCGTGAACTCTGGTAGCCGGTACACTGATTGCGTTTCCCCGGCCTTGCGAGCCAGCTCCGTAGCCGATTGGCGTTCTCCCGATACCCCGATAGACGCTTGCAGCTGTGGTTTGTCGCTGGTGATCACCGTCAGACTCTCGCGACCGCGGGACGCCGCCACATAGAACAGTTCTTGCGACATGCGATCTCCGGCCACGATCACCGCATCGACCGTTTTGCCTTGGCTGCGATGCGCAGTGACAGCGTAGCCATGGGTGAACTGGCGAAAATTGATGGGAAGAGTTCGTCCGTCGTCCAATTGAATGCGCCCTTCCGCCACACCGGCCACCGTGACGAGTTCGCCATTGGTGGCGCGGAACCCGCGGTCCCGGCGATTGGCTTCCAGCAACAGCTTGTCGCCGGCGGCCACAGCAATCTCTTGCCGCTGGTAGACTGCGAAAGCCGCGGCTTGCCGACGGGTGAGGGTGACTTCCTGCCCGTTGTCTTTGCGAGCCAAGATCCTGTCCTGAGCCACGCTCACGACTTCCACCGCTTCGTTCTTTCCTACCTGCCGGGTAGCCTTGTGAAACTCGAGCACCAATCCGGGCTGGTAGCGGCGCGTGTCTTTCTTCTGTGCTTCGGTCCAATGCAGCGGGACATGCCGCGAGAGCGATTGACTCTCCCCTAGTTCGCCGGCTCGCTCCCGATCGACCCGGATGGCCTCGGTCAAACGCCGGATCTCGTCGTGCGTCGGCGCCACGACCAGCACTTGACGCGTTTGTCCTTGCGCATTGGTTTGTGCCAAGGCTTCGCGATAGGCTTTGCTGACTTCCTGCGGCCGCAACGACCAATCAACCTCCCGCACTGCTCCGAGGACTTCCAGGCGGGCAAAGCCACGCCCCGGGTCTTGGCGCAACTCTTCCACCGCGCTCCGGTATTCGGCCAGCGTCTGCCGTTGAACTTGGCGCAAGGACACACTCTGCAGGCGAGACTCGCGTTCGAGCACGCGCAAGGCATCGCCGGCTTCTACACTCTGGATCTGCCGGGTATCACCGCTGAACACGATCTGCGCGCGCTGCTGGCCGGCGACCTGTAACAGTTGGCTCATCTGGCGACTGGAAACCATGCCCGCTTCGTCGACAATTAACACTTGCCCGCGCAAGCGGGCTTGTTCGCGTGGATCTTGCAGCAGTCGCTCGATGGTCACGGCCTGCCCGAAGCCCACGTTTTCTAGTTCTTCCACCGCCGAGCGGGTGGGCGCTACCGCTACGACGGAGCGGCCCCCTTCGGTAATGCCGCGCTGGAGTTCCTGCAAGGTGGCCGTCTTTCCCGTGCCGGCTGCTCCTTGGAGATTGATGGCCAGGTCCCGAGACGCAAGCACGACTTGGACGGCATGCTTCTGCTCGGGCCGCAGCCGGTCCGAGACAATAAACTCTTCCGCGCCGCCCAGTCTGGAGAAGCGCCCTTGGCCTTCGTTGATGGTTTGCACCATGGCTCGTTCCCGTGCCAAGCTGTCTTGCGTCGCTATTTCGTGTCCAACCTTCAGTAGAATGCCGGCGTGTTCTTCCCGGAGCGCCGCGGTCTTGAGTTCTTGGAGGTCAAGCCGTCCGCGGCCATGCTGTAAGGCCTCCCGTTGCAGCGCATGGTCCTGGGCGACCGAGACCCGTTCAAAGACATGCTCGCGCGCATAGAGCAGGGAAGTCGCCGCATCCCCTGGTTCTAGGATCGGGCCACGCACCTGTGCTGCTGCTTGCAAGTTTTCCAGCTGCGTGCGTCCGAAGAACCCCAGACGCAGCTCCTGTTGGGCGCGTACGGCTTCGGTCGAGATCTCCTGCAGCTTGTCACTCCGGGTCTCCCGCACCAACACCGCGATTTCTCCATTGGTGGGCATCCGGCCGTTCTGTTCGACAAAGCCGGCAATCGCTCGGTCGCGCTGTTCACTGCGTTGACTAAACTTCTCCAGCAGCTCTTCCGAGACTCCCTGGATTTCAAAGCCACGCTCGCGGCCGTGGTCGAAGCGATCCACAATCTCATACCCGGCTGCACGAACGCCGCGCGCCAGGGCGTTCCGGTAGACCTCGGTGAGATAGCCGCGCTGTTCATAGATGTCGCCAGCCTGCAGCGCCTTCCAGCGGCCTTCGGTGCCATCGTAGGTGAGGTTGGCAGCAACCAGATGCGTATGGAGCTGCGGATCGAGTTCGCGGCTGGTGTCATGGGCGTACGCGGCTACGATCAGATTGCCGGTCGAGCGATTCTCATCGGCTCCGAATTGACGGACCCGGGTGGCGGCCAGTCTTTCCATCTCGGCTGTCATTTCCCGGACGGCCGCCTGATGCGCTTCCGTTAAGCGTGGGTCAATTAGTGCTTGGATCGAGACGGACTTAGGAGCCGAGACCGTAAAGTCGTAGAGACTGCGGGCAGTGCTGGTGCGTCCACCCTCCTCATTGAAGCGATCGGCACTTTGTCGCGGCCGCAAAAACTCGCCGGTTGTGGGATCGATTCCTTGGCGAACGGCGTCAAAGGATTCGAGAGTCACGTCGCCGCTGAGCCCCAGCATCTCGGCTCCTCGTCCCATCCACTGCCCGATCACTTTCTCGTTCTCGGCGTAATAGTCGTTCGCCGATAAATGCCGCGAGGCGTACGTCTCTCCTCCGGTTAAGGCGCGAATGGTCAGCATGACGGCTCCTCCGGCACTTTAGCTTCTTGGAGGCGTACTGTCATGCTGTCTTGGATCGTAATGGTATCCCTAAGCGATATTTCTAACTGCTCAACTGTGGGCAAACTTCCTTGTAGTTGCTCAGGTAGTGTTTCCGATAACCGGTATTCAGATACACCAATAGGAGTGTTCACATTGCGCAAAGAATATTCGGCGACGACACGATCCCTTGTCTTGCAGAGAATTAAACCGATGCTGGGCCTATCATCCGGATGCCGGAGAAGATCATCAACAGCCGCCAGGTAGAAGTTCATCTTGCCGGCGAACTCCGGTTGAAAGCCGACCGTTTTCAATTCCACAACCACATAGCAGCGCAGCTTAAGGTGATAGAAGAGCAGATCGAGGTAGAAATCCTGTTCTCCGACAGTGATGCGGTACTGGTTGCCTACTAGCGCAAAGCCGATACCTAGTTCGAGCAGAAACTGCTTGAGTTGGTCGAGAAGTCCACGTTCTAGATCTCGTTCTCGGACTTCTGGCGCCAAGTCCAAGAATTCAAAGTTGTAGGGATCCTTAGTGAGCTGCTGGGCCAAGTCCGATTGCAGAGGCGGCAACGTCCGGGCAAAGTTGGTGGTTGCTTGTCCTTGCCGGTTTTTGAGACGGCTTTCAATTTGATGGACTAAGACCGACCGGCTCCAGCCGTACTCGATCGCTGCACGAAGGTACCAGATGCGGTCGGCTGGCTCTTTAAGCTTGTCAAGAAGGACGCAGTTATGAAACCAAGGCAATTGTGCAGCAAGCTGCTGCACAATTGCTTCCTCTGGCCAAGCTTCTGCAAAGGAGCGCATGTACTTCAGGTTGCGTGGGGAAAACCCGTGCATGTCCGGGAAAGCCAACCGGAGATCCGTCGCTAGGCGCTCAATAATCTTTGTGCCCCAACCGGCAGCTTGTTGTCGCGCGAGAATCTCGCGGCCAATCTGCCAATACAGGAGGATTAATTCACGATTAACAGCGGTAGCGGCCTGAAGCTGCGCAGAGCGAATGCGCTCTTTTAGGCTGGCCAGGAACTCGGCGTAACCGGCAGAAAGAGGTAAGCCCAGAGGAGTGGAATCGGAAAAGTCCGGCACACTGCGATCAGTATACGAGAATGTAGCCGGGCAGGGAAACGGGTGCAAGTTTCGCTGACGAAAGTGTAATGAGAATAGACACTATCCCTAAGCCTTCGGCTTAGGACTAAAAACAAGGCCTAGCGCCGACTAAAACATCGAAAACAGCCGAATGGCATTCGGTTCTGTTCGGTGTACAATCGGTTTGAGTCCGAGTCTTTTCGGTTGCTCCTCTATGGACGAAGCGCTGCGCCAATTGCTCGATCAAGTGCCCGAACGAGCACCCCGCTCGAAGCTTGAACCTCATCAAGAGGTAATTCGCGAGCTGCGCAAAAAGAGGCGGACCTATGCCGAGATCGCTGCTTTTCTGCGCGAGCATTTGCAGCTATCGGTGGCTCCCAGTACAATCCATGACTTTGTGAAAACCCGAGCCCGGCAGGCCCGGCAAGGGCAGAAGGAGCGAGTGGAATTGCCGTCCGCGTTCTCGTCTCCGTCCATCTCGCCACCGGAGGAAAACCTGGGCCCGAACAGCTTATTACCTGCCGCTGACGCAGGCCGGGAGCGGATGCGTGCCCTGCGGGCGCAACCGCCTGCCACTGCTCCGAAGCCGTCGCGCTTCGCATTTGATCCGACCGA
>JAOYNC020009621.1:0-17217 GCA_025802115.2 Bertia moriformis
GGTGTATGTGCAGCTATGGAAGAGGAATACGAAGTCTCCGAGTCAGCTGCATCGCTTTCCAGATTTGCACAGGCGAACGCAGATGCTGCGCGTATCCTTCTCGCGCGCCACGAATTCGAGGAAGCAGCAGAGAAAGCAGAGACTGCGATCATGTTATCTGGCGAAGAAGACGCGGAGAAGTTCGATCCCGAGACGAATGGAAGACTACGCCTGTCGGCTCACCTAACCGCCGGTCTGGCACATTACTACTTGAAGTCTATGGACCGTGCCATTGACATGTTCCGTGACGCACTTCAAGAAGCGGAGAACGCACCGGAAGTGGTTTGCCTTCTTGCACAGGTGTTGTGGGCCAAGGGTGGAGAAGAGGAACGCGCTGTGGCTCGCCAGCAACTGTTTGATTGTGTCGAGAACAATCCAGACCATGTTGGGGCCGTTACCTTGTTGGGAGCTATTGCATTGTTGGACTCTGATAGAGACGCCATCGAGGCTGTCAAATCTGATATCCATGGCATGATCACTAGGGATGATATCGACATCCATGGTCGGACCAAACTGATCAAGCTCTTGACTGCAGTTTCCACCTTGGGCCTTACCGACTCCAACATCCCAGAGGAAACGCGGCGTATGGGTGAGGCCACAGCGGCTGTTATGAGAGCACCGGATCAGCCGCAGGGTTGGATGGAGCTGTCCGCAGCTTCTAATGAGCTGCATCCTGCCGAGATGGCAGTCAAGAGAGCATTGCGCAGTGTTCCACCACACAGCAATCTTGACGCTGATGACCTTTCTGAGGCATTTACGCAGACCGGGAAGGCTGGTGATGCGCTGCGGGCGATCATGTATGCGCCATGGAAACAAGATGGTTGGGAGGAACTGAATCATGTCGTGTCTGGATCAGCTTGATTAATGCATTTGACAGGGACGCATTATGTAGATGGTAACTGTATTATGAAAAGAACATTTCATACCTTTTCTTTCCTTCTCTTGGAATATTCATAACTCATTCTTCCA
This sequence comes from Bertia moriformis, assembly GCA_025802115.2. Lineage (NCBI taxonomy): Eukaryota > Fungi > Ascomycota > Sordariomycetes > Coronophorales > Bertiaceae > Bertia > Bertia moriformis. Next base: position 1,009 of record JAOYNC020009621.1, read on the forward strand.
TTGCACCCCCACCTCTGCCTCTGGTCGTCTGTCTCTCCTCTTGAGCCATCTCATCGATTCTCGCCATCAACCTTGCCTTCCGACCCTCTTTCCATGCCCGGTCCATCGACTCGATCTTCCCTCCTAGTACAGTAGCACAGTCCGGGGTTAATAGAACCATACCACGGGCAACCGTAGCGTTCCGCAGCATCAACTTGGCCCCAACCGGCAACTTTCCAATCGAAAGATCACTGATACGCCTCAATTCAATTCCCACAGTCCTAGTCCCCGCCGCATCCTGCAGAATCAACCGATGGGGTCCATTGCTGCCACTATGATCCCCCCCGGCATTGTTATCACCGGCCCTATCCTCACTATCCTCCCCCACATTCACCGTCCTAACAATCTCCCTCCCCCTTATCGCCTCCCCGCGCTCCACGCGCTCAATCGCCTCAACCTGACTCCACAAACTCGACCCGATATCCTCAATATCAAGCACCTGTACGGGAATCGGCCCTGAAAGTCGTCTCTCCTTCACTGTCGGATCAAAGATATCCACGGGGAGCACGGAGGAGGGGTTCGTGGTAGTCAGGGTGTTGCGGAAGTCGGAGGAGAGGACGCGGAAGAGTGCTGTTTGGGTGAGGGCGGAGATGGGAACGTTGCGTTGGAGGGAGGTGGAGGAGGAGGCGATGAAGGTGTCTAGCCAGGAGGGGGAGACGGAGAGGGATTTTGTGCTCTGCAGTTGAACTGCAATTTGGGTTTGGGGGGTGGACATGGATGTTCGTAGTTGGTCTTTCGGTGGGAGGTTTGGGGATTGTGAGGATTGCCTGAGCTAAGCTAACAGAGCCTCTGGGGCAAGATGAAAGCGATCGGAACTGTATAATGTCTTGTAGGTGATGTGAAGTTGAGATTGTTGCGAAAGGTTGTCCGGGGAAAAGATAAAGCACGGGACCACCGCTTATCGGCGATAGTTACAGATCATCTTCAACATTCACTCTCCCTATTCCAAGACCATACCAAATAACTCAACATGTCAACTCTATCCTCCCCTCGCCCGTCAATAGCCTCTTCACGCGCCCATTCTCCCACACCAACGTCCTCCCACCGTCCCTCCCTCGACACTCTAAACACCAACACCAACACCGGCGCCGCAGGCCTCAGCGCATCATCCACACCCTCAACAGCACGAGCAGTCTCTCCCTCCCTCCACCCCCCACGCCGCAACCGCGTCGCCCTCCGAGATTACTATAACCTCAAACCTGAAGCTGCAGCCGCAGGCAATACAGATGCGCGCCGTTCCCGCAGCGTCCCCCGACACACCGACGCCGGCGACATCTCTAACACCAACCCGTCCGTAGTAGCCACGGGCACCGAACTCGATAACCCGGACTTTGACGCGCAGCGTTATGTCGAGCAGTTACTAGCGACGTCATCGCTGTCTACGGTGCTCAAAGCTGAGAATAGTCTTGTTGGGGATATTCGCACGCTGGATAGTGAGCGGAAAGCGTTGGTTTATGATAACTACTCGAAGTTGATTCGGGCGGTGGAGACGATTGGGAAGATGCGGAGGAGTATGGATGATCAGGGGGCGCCGTTGAAAATGACCAAGACGTTGGGACCGGCAATTGGGTTTGTAGCGGAGACTGCTGGGGGTTTGATTCAGGAGGGGGAGGAGCAGCGGCGAAGAATGAAGGAGGCGAAGTCTACGGAGCAGGCGGGTAGCAAGAAGGTTGAGAAAGAGACTGTGAAATGGGTTCTAGGAGCACCGAGTCGTTTGGAAAAGCTTTTGGCAAATGGGAAGAGAGAGGAAGCTGACAAGGATTGGGTTGAGGTGAAGAATCTACTTGATAAGTGGGAAGGTGTAAAGGGGGTTTCCGAAGTCATGGAGAAATGTTCGAAGGTCATGGAGACGGAGGAAGGCAAGGATTCGTGACCTAAGACCTATTGAGTGATTGGAACGCGCAACTTGCCTCGCATGGCTTCTTGGCTTACACGAAGCTCACTGATACTGGTTCTTCAGCGTCTCCATGGCTAGCACGGCGACTCAACTTGCCGCGGATAATCTTACCGGACTGTTCTTTCGATAAGGTCGTCTGGTCTTACAGCGAGCGGTCCTGTACCAACGCAACTAAGATCTACAGCGCCAATGAAAGTCCATGCTGCTGGACAGATCATGGACACTGCATGAACAGAATATACTTGACATGAAGAACATAATTTAGCACATAATCATCATCAATCTGTACATGAACGTCATATCATCATGAGAAATCCATCAAACCTTCCCCGCTAAAATATCCTTACTGGAGTACAGACTCGCCTTCAATCCATACGGATTATCCCCCAGAATCCTCAGATACGTAAACGCATCAGCCTTGTAGTAAATACCCATCCGCTGCTCAGTATTCACCAATTCCAACTCTATCAATTTCTCAAGCACCTGCCGAACATCCTCAACATCCTCGTAATCCTTCGTATAGATCATCATCCCTCGCGCCTTACGGTCACCAGCATCCGTCGCAACTTTCGCCCCGTATCCCAATTCCCCGGCCACTGTTGCTTCAACCACCGCTTTCCAGACAGCGTCCACGCGGCCGACAGATGGGAATAACATCCATTTCCCGGAGACAACACTATTCTCTCGCGCCAGCGCGAAGATGTCTTCTTCCAGCGCGCGTCGGTGAACATTCAACTTGCGAGTGAACGGTACTTTTGTTTTGGCACCAGAGCGGTCGTGTTCTTCTTCCAGTTTGCTCTTCTCATTCTCGAACTCTCCTAATAGCTTATTCCCTTTCACAATAAATCTGGCTAGATCCTCTTCTTCCTCTTCATCGATGCCCTTCCGCCTGTTCGGCTCCGATACAAAGATCCACGGTCCTATGAACTCTTCTTTTGTGGTGGACGGTGGTAAGCGAGATAGAAAGTCGTGAACTGGCTCGTTTCGACCTCGCGCATTCCGTGGCAACCTGCGTGATCCTTTGGATGGCATGCCCTCGTCTTCCAGCGCAGCGGTAGCTTTCGATGGTGGTGATAGTGGCGTGGGTACAAGTGTATTGTGCTGGATGGTGGTTAGGAGGCGTGGGTGAGTTTCAACCCAATATGGCTCTGGATCGTAGCCCTCTGCGAGGTCTTCGTAATGGGTTCTTTGAGTGTCGTCCCCTGGTGGGCATGTTAGTGGTTGCTGCTTGCGGGGAACTATGCGATTGCGAGCGTGTACCGTAGAAACTGGATTCATCGGAGAATAATTCTGTATCTTCGATGGAGGTAGCCATGAGGGTGGTTTATGTAGAAGAGTTTGCCCAATGTGATAAATTGGATGCTTAGGGTCTGTGTATGTATGCAGTGTAGTATGTCTAGGATGTTGTTTATTCTTTGCCTCCAAACCGATAACCTGATCTTATCAATGTGGAGATTAAAAGTGGAGACTGATTGGTCAATTGGTTGATTGTAAGAGACGTTGACATTTGAAGCAATACTAAAAGACGGATCGAGGAATCGTAGAAAAATATGTTTCTTTTTTTTTTCCCCCACAACAAACATGATGCTATACAGGCTAGTAACAACCCTTTGAGAGCCGTCTGACATATGCTTATACTACTGACGTCTAGGGTAGCTATCTAGAAGCAATCACTTCCAGATCTGCTTGACAAAATCCGTCAAGTCCGCCTTGATCTGCTCCGGCCTCTCGAGAGCAGCGAAGTGTCCGCCCTAGTTAAGTGAGCAAGGTATCAAATATATATATAGTTCTAGGTCATCGTACCTTTTGGTGCTCCCGCCAGAATACTAGGTTTCCCGAAGTTTCCACCCAAGAACGTGGAACGGGAAGCACTTCGTTGGGGAAGTAAGAGAAGCCAAATGGCTTGGAGATGTACCAGCGGGGGTCATTTCCAGCAGGAGTACCCTTAGGGGGGAAGTTCTAAGTAATCATCAGCATCAAAATTGCTACCATGGATCCTCTGTGTCGGGATGAAGTACAAACCTCGCGATAAGGGTATATTGCACGTGGAAATGTCTCTGTCAGCCAATAGAGCGAAGCAAATTCAAGAATGGTGTTGGATGGAAGAGGGCCATCAACCCAGTCCAGGTACTTCTCTCCAACCCTGAAAATCGTAAGATAAAATGGCTCCTGACTCTGGATATCAGGTTTATCAACTTACCACGCAAGCAGGGCAATAGGATTTGACGACAGAACATGACCAATAGTACTGGGTCTGGTACCATGCTCATAAGCATAGGCAGTACCGGTCGTCACAAAGTCTCCTGCCCTCTTCAATCCGCGCTGTTCGAACTCGTTGAGAGACTCATCCGAGAAGCCCTTAGGACGTTGCATGAAGCAAGCATTTACTGTTCCAAATTAGTCTTGGATGTGAGGAAGCCGATAATCATCGTGAAGGCTTACAATGAACCGCTTGTTTGATGTTAGTATGCAGAATGGGTGGCAAGAGGAGATGGGCGAACCTTTACAACTCTCATAATCCACACCCAGCACTCTCCCAACTCTACTACCAATATCCCCTCCCTGAGCTACATAGCCGTTCTGAAACCCAAGATCCTTCATCAATTGATCCACGACCCGAGCAATGTCCTCGGTGCCAAAGTTCTTGTCCACCGGAGGACCAGAAGACAAGGTGTACCCGGGAAGGGAGGGAACGATGAGATGGTAAGGTAGATTAGCCGGCGTGAATTCCTCCCAGAACAACTTCAGAAGAGGTAGGAATTCCTGGAAGCTCCCTATTGGAAAGCTTATGAGCAATTGTCTCTAACAACGAGACAAGGCAGTGTTACCTGGCCAGCCATGAAGCAGAAGAATGGGCACAGCATCCTCTCGTTCCGAGAACAGGGCCGCAAAGTGAATATTCATTCCCTCAATGGTGGTAGTGAATTGCGGGAACTCATTGATACGAGCCTCACACGCTTTCCTGCTCTGGTTATTCAAAGTGGCTCTAGTCTAGAACCAGAGTATAAATTACCAGTCAAAGTCCTTTGTCCACTGCTCCTTGAGGCCATTCAGCCAATCCGATGTGATCCCATAACGACGGTCCGACTGCGAGTTCTCATAGGTACGAGGTGCTGTCCGCGAGAGTCTGACCAGCGTCTTTAGATCCTCCAATTCGTTATCCGAGAAGGATACCTTGAACGGCGCTGGTGTGACTTTCGCCGTGGAGGGTAGCCGACTAAACGATGAAGACATTGCTATTAGAGAATTTGTATACTACAAGAAAAGGAAGTTAATAACAGTACCTTGGTCTGTCAGCCCCATCTCCTCCGCGGGGTGAATGAAGTCATCTGACCTGATAAGATTCGCCCCGAAAAGCTTCGAACCTCACCGCCCAAGGTTCTCGAATTTACCCTTTTGCGAGCCATGGGAGCAGTGGATATGAGGTTTATTCGGAGTACTGTATATCAATAACAGTCTATACAATTCCATGATGGAATCCGCAATTCAACGTCCCAAATCCGCCTCCACAGTCTTCCTCGACCAACCCCCGAGTTGTCTTCAATTCTGCCCCGCGGCGCCGGACTATGTCGTGATAGGCACGTATCTGCTCTCGGAGACGAGAAATAGCGAAGAGGAAGGGGACGTGCAGCAGACAAAGACTGGGAGTTTGCAGTTGTGGAAGATTGACCCTATTGCCAATACGCTGTAAGAGGAAAAAGAACGTTGATACCCTGTTTGCTCGTTAGCAGCGCGACTAACCAGTATGGGTATAGATCATGCGTCCAACGATTGCCTCTGCCCTACGCCGTTTTCGATTTACACTTCCATCCTAGAGATCCCACGTTGCTGGCCATTGCTGGGAGTTCCGGATGCGTGGCATTGTTCAAGGTGTCACTGGCTTCGTCCGTAGATGAAGCGATTACTCCGACATGGACCCTTTCCGTTCATGAAGACCCGTCAATCCCCGCATTGTTCCTGGCATGGACGCCCGAACACTGGCATACGCAGGAGAAAGCTGACGGGTTTGCTGTGACATTTTCAGACGGCCGGACAACTGTGTTCGGGACTAGCGGCGATATCACGGAATCGGATAAGGTAGCCGACCTGGGCACGTTCAGCGCGAGACAAATGATTGAAGTGTGGTTCGTTGCGCTGGCTACATTTCACGATGGCGAGGAACAAGAGACAGATAGCCCCGCGCCTAGAATACCTTTCTTATTCACAGGGGATGATTTTGGCTCTTTACATACGCGTCGCTTTGACGTGGAGAATTCGAGTGATGGGGATGATGATGGACGGGGTATGCCCCCTGTGTTGTTAGACTACGATGATCGTGCTCGCCATCATACTTCTGGAGTGACAGCTATTCTGCCCCTTCCCCTTCCGATGGTCGAGGATTCTCCTCTCCTCCTTACAGGATCTTACGATGAGCATCTGAGAATCTACCACGCGACCCGGAGGGGGAATGTTCTTGCTGAACTGTCTCTGGGCGGTGGTGTATGGCGCTTACAACCACTTGGCGTGGAAAATATGATTTTTCTCTCAGGAAAGGGGCCGCAAGAATGGCGATTCCTGGTTCTCGCCAGCTGTATGCACGGCGGAACGAGAGTGGTGAGGATTACGGGCGATGGGGAACATCAGTGGAATATTGAGGTTCTGGCTGAGTTTACGGAACATGAGAGCATGAATTATGCGTCTGATGTATGGAAGGGTGGACAGGGCATCGGAGGGAACAAGTTTGAATTGCTCTGCCTCTCTTCCAGCTTCTATGACCGCCGCGTGTGTTTATGGAGGGTGAACGTATAATCTGGCGATATGTGTTTTGGATATAAACGGCACCAAAATTATCGTTATAGATTGTCATGAGAAACGCTTGATTAGATCATAATGCAAGAAAGAGATAGAAATACAACCACGACCGAGATTGAATAGAATTATAACAACCGTATAGACAGTAAATTAAACGATTGTCTCCAACTCCCGGGCATAGCCTATCGTGTTCTCAATCACAGTACTGCTGGCCACCAAGATGTCCTTCTCAGACCGGGCAGCCTGCTCTGGCTCGACGGGGAAGTGTATCCGACCATCACGAAGGATCCAGCCACGCTGCTGGGCGAACTCAATAACGGCGCCTTCGGATTCGAGGAAGAGAAGGTTCTTGGCGTTGAAGATAGGCAGGGATGGGTACGCTTTCTCGGAGCAGTCTGCGATCTCGCTGCGAATGGTTCCAACGAGGACCTAATCAAAATCATATAGTCAGCACCTTTTTCTCATTCATAAAAAGTATAGTAACCCATCATGCAAACATACGTTCGAGAACAGTCCGAAATCCTCCGACGGCACTCTCTCCGACTTAGTCTCCCTCCACACCTTATCATAGCTCCCCTCCATCAAGTTCCTCTCCAACTCAACAGGATACTTAATATACGGGTCATCCTCAACACTCTTTCCATTCAAACTAGCCTCCTCAACCAGTCCCTCCAACACGGTGTGGAAATTAGTGCTATTACCCGAGCTCAGCAACAGCAGCAGATACAGCCCTGTAATCTTGCTCCGCTGGCTGGTACCAAAGTCCACATTTCCTGCGCTCGCTCCAGGCGTTGACGCATGTCTCTCCAGGTCATAGAACGGCTGCAGCTGTTGGTAGTATCTCGTGAACGTATCTGCATCGGTCTGTCTGATTGAGGCGATGGCGCCAAATTCGAGCACCTCGCGGGCCAAGGAGATCAGTTGAGGAGACGTCGAGGGGGTCGGGATCAGTGCATTTTCCAGCAGGAGGGATCGCTTTGCGCGACTGAGGAGGTTGTTGGCTGCGTCGAGTTGGTTGCGGTCCAGAGCGTTGCGGAGCTCTGGGACGATTGACCGGAGATCGGACATGGTGAGGTATTCTAGAGAGTGGTTAAAAGGAGAGGGAAGGAGTAAATATTGACGATGATAGACGGGGTTGGAACGTGATAGAGGATGTTTGGGCGAGAAGGTGTTCTGACGTTGTCGGCGCAGCTCATGGCGAAGCTCCGTCTGGGCAAGCGGTGAGTCACGTGGATTTCCTTTTTTTTTTTTTCCTTTTTCGGCGACCCCCATAGGTCTTGACTACGCTTCTTGCTTGATACTGGATACTTTACATTCTAGAAAACTCTGGCAGGCTAACTTGATACGAAGATGTCTGCATATGGTGTTATATATATAATGATCGAATTATACTTTTAGCTTTGAATGAGCGTTATCATGTCTCGTCATGTGCCTCTGCTGAACACGCGACTTTAATGAGAGTATTTAGATCTGGGGTCCCCAAGCCAGTGACAGGATCCCAACCTCGAGTGGCATTCCAACTAGCGTGTGGCACGATTGATGCACGGCCACCAACATCGGAGTATCCAGTGCAACCGACTGATCCTCCATCCAAGATGTCTGTAAGACCCGTGTGGTTGAGCGAGTAAAGCCAAGGATTCAGGAAACCCATTCTGCTTTGGCCTCGCTCTAAACGAGCGGCATTCAGACGGGAGACTATAGCTGCAAAGACAGGCGCAGCAGCACTGGATGATCAGTTAGCATGTTTTTTTTTTCTAAGGTCTAGGATTTAAAGACAAACCTTGTGCCACCAAGCTTCGTGAAATAACCGTGGTCTACAAAGACAAAGCCCCGGGCTTGGGCAGCAACATCAGGAAATCCTCTTCCTTCTGGGTTGTACAAACCTTCCCACTTGTTACCCAGTTGATTGAGATAGCCGTGGACGCTCTCATCCTGGTATGCCGGGCGTCGAAAGTATTCCGAGAAACCACCCCCAGAGAAGCCAACAGCCTTCTCTGGATCAACTCCGAATGTTCCACCGACAGATGTGACAAAGGGGCACGTGGCTGGGAAGGTTGGCATGAATCTTGTCCGTTCGGTGCCGTCATTGGACACGCAGGATCCCCCTACACCAGAGTCACCACTTGCAAAAATCACCGAAACTCCACGTGCCCCGAGTTGGGCGTACATGTTACAGGTGATGTTCGCGTAAGATGCGGGGATAATCTGCTCATATTCGCCGTATGAGGTTGACAGGACTGCAGGGAGATCCTCGTCTGGGAGGTTGAGAAGATAGTGGAGTTGCTCCAAATAGGGCTCGTTGGCAGAACTACCCACGTTGGGTTGGTCGACCTCTGGCACAAAGGGGCCACGGCCTCCTGTTGTGTAGTACGTTGTATCGGTGTTATAGGCCAGTGCGACAGCATACTGAATGTCCATGCTTGCCTCAGTACTGCTAAAGGAAGAGTTCTGATCATTGCGACCACCATTGACTGAAACCACGCTGAAATTGGCATCAGTGTGATCGGGTTCATATGTGCGCATAAAGGCACGGAAATCATCGTAGCGGGCGTATTGGTCCAAAAACCCAGACACACCCAGCTTGTTCCGTGAATCCGGCTTCGCTTCAGTATCATAGATACCATACAGCCTCCGAAGGCATTTCGTTGTGACAGTGGTTGAGCAGTTGACATTCAAGTCATCGAAGCGTGTAGCAACAGGCTCAAGGTCTGGTTGGGTTTCCTGGGTACTCTTGGCACTGAATTGCCCAAATTTTATCGTCGGCTGGATCATTTGAACAGAATCACGAATATCTCGTGGCACGGAATATTGCAGCGTCCTAATTGCGGTTTCCTGGCTAACATCGTTGCGGAAGCTGTGGAACCGCGTCTTTAGCATACCCTCCGCCTGAGACACAGGGACCGTGAATGTGATCAAATTCGCATGTCTCTCGATTGATTTTCTGGGCACACGCTCCGATCTCATCCATGCAACAATCCTATCCACAGTATCATCTGACGGACGCAGAAAATCTCCGACTTCATCGCGTGTCAAAAACTGGCCATAGAGCTGGTGATCAGGAGTGGCGATATCGATAACCCTTTGCTCGAACTCTGCCATTCTGTCGTTGTTTACTGCCATGTGGAACTTCATCGGTGTTGATGGTGAGGGCACGCCATCTTCTGTCCAGCCGTCTGGCACGCCGTAAAGCTGTTCAACGATTTGATAACCAGACTTCTCCGGAAAAGTAGTCTGTGAGCACGAAAGAAAAAGGCACATAGGCCTCCACAAGAGAGTGAATGAAACCATTGAGATGTCCAAAAAGTGTTCAAATCTCAATAAGTTAGTTATGAAGACAATACTTCGGAGTAAACGAGAGAATGTATGCCAGAGGAATGACAGGAGTGCCCTCCCGTATATACTAAATGGCGAGGCGAATTCACAAAGATCCAGAAAACTACCGGCTGGTACCACACAAAAATCTTATAATCGGGGAAATCTCTAAAAACAGCCATTGATTGAAGGCAAATCGGGATAGGGTTTGCTTAACCGGCGATTCGCGGGATATGATGTCCTACCCCGAACTTTCCGTTGCTTGTCAGGCGTTACTCAGTGTTAGTCAGGACATGCTGGACCTTGAATTTCTGGTCCCGTATAATCGGGATGTCGGGACATCGGGGTACGATTTTACTCCAAGTAAACGTCACGGGGATATTGACTCCAAGGGCCATCAACTAGGATGCCAGCAACCAAGGGTAATACCACATATTTTGAGATTTGAACGCTCGTCTATATTCCCCATCTCCGGCATTGCCACTCTCGAACATGAGTGCAATTACACCTTGAATCACAGGGCTGAGATATCCAGCCCGACTGACAACACTACATTGGAAACCCAAAATGGTAATGGAGAATTTTTTTTGCCACGCAAAAAGGGCGATTGAATGGACCGGGTCGCGTTCTTATTGGCTGTCTTGGATCTATTTTCCGAGATACCGGCCGCATTTGGAAGCTAGCTGCTGTATTGGGAATGCACTAGCGCAAATATGGTAAGACATCAGACGCCGGCAATGTCTTATGCTCTCCAGTATCTGGATTCGCATGAGAAGCAATAACGTATCTTGCGCGGCTTGGGTTTAGGAGGATACCTTTCACATTTCTGACAGTATCTGGAACCCAAGAATCAGCTGATGACCTTGGCATCCTTCACAGCTACACAGAGTGCATGTACATTGCACATATTGGAGGAGCACTCCCGTATTTCATACAGTGATAAGGCCTGGTCGATCCCAGAACTGCGCCTGAAACACCCCGCCGTTCACTTGCTCGCACTCCCCAGCCTGGTGGTCCAACCCGATGCAGGCTCAGCCCCGAACCCTGGTCATGAGGACTACGCACACTTGTCTCATAAGGAGTTGCAGGGTTGCTGTGCTACGTGACAGCTTACGTACGGGGAGGTTTTTCGTGAAGATGTGGTCCATTCACCAAACTATGGACCAGCGCGTAATGCTTGAAATATGCACCCCAGCTTGAAGGTATTTTTTTCTGAACAGGGTACGTGACAGCAATCTAAAGGCATATTTGAAGCCATGTACGAAGTTGGATGATATTACCCATTAAGCCATGTGGCTATGGAAGATCTGCTGAACGCGGGGCAGTGAGGAAATACGAGGCTCAGCAATAGGAAAATCTTAATGAAAACAAGAACACAGAATTCCTCTTGCTGGCCATATTAACCTGTGCATTCCATCCAAGCGGTCATAGTATAGCATAAATCTTCAATCATGGCAACAGAACTTGCTCCTCTCAAACAACCCATCGCTATTCGCCCAGAGCACATCGCCTCGGCCTCCACCACACTCCGCATCAAACACGCAAATCGGATCGGGTTTGACTACAAAGTCACAACCGTCGCGCCTGAAGCCGGCGGCTCTTCCAAGGGCTCAGAATCATCAGTGTTATTCACCGTCGACGGCGAATTCACATCATGGAGTCAGCGACGGATCTTCCGCGATGCCATTGGTCTCCCCCTATTCAACCTTCGTCGGAAAGCAGCTGGTGTGACATTCTTCATTGAGATTCCTGGCGATGAAGACCGCCCACTGGCTACGTTTGCGCCCAGATCGAGTGTTTTCAAGGACAAATGCGATATCTATCTTGCAAATGCTGCTGCGGATGGTGAGGAGGCAATGCTCGAGGTGCGCGGACAGGATGTCTGGAAGAAGCGGACACATGTCTATTTCAACGGTGTTTTGATAATGAGGACGAAGTTGGTAGATATGGTCGCCGTGTATGTGCCAGGGAAGCGCATTTCATGGGAGGCGGAAGTCGCAGAGGGCATGGATCTTTCGCTGGTATGTTTGGAGCACGTCCAATCGTTGTCCAATCACTAACTCACTCACAGGCATCAGCCATCATGGTTTTCCTGGCTGAGAATCTGTACAATTCCAGCTATCCGTCTTCGCACTCATCCAATGGAAAGAAGCCGGAGGATGCTGATCCAACAGACGTTATTCATACAGCACCTAATAAATGATTTATGTAATTGTATAATAAGGAAGATCACAATAAACATAGAATAACAAAAAAGTTAGATCTGACTGATCATGGTCTTTGTTATGGTATTTGTCTGATGTATCACCCGAGGGTCCATTATAATGATCCGTAGGAACACGCTTGATTAAGGTCCAACGATGCATGTTTCCGTCTTCACAACAACCGTCGCTGGACTCAGACTATCCAGTTACACCCGAAACAGAGGAATATCATGAATCTGTTAATAGGAGAGAAATGATTAATGATAGCAGCATGTCCTCTTTCCCGTCAATATCTACGCCGTCTCCGAGTTCAAGGAAACGGAAGCAGTAGAACAAACGCTGAGAGACAAAGACCTTCCCCGAATGAATGAGTACTGAAACTCTCTCCTTCCGAGATCTCTCCAGTCAATCCTACCAAAATGAGGTTCATTTCCTCTGTCTCCCTGGCTACTGCTGTTGAAACGGCCCTTGCGTCTACTGCTGTACTGGGCGTCTAGTGGGGTTGATTGTCCAACACGCATTCATGCAGAAGGACAGAAATTACTCTCGTCAGCCTGATCCCATTTTCTTTTCTTACTTTTATGCCTCGCTGTCAGCATCCATGCTAGGAACTCCCAGGTTATCTTTCATCTCTTTTGCTGTCAGGGGATGAGTTGTGAAAAAAAAAAAAAAAAGCCACCATCATCACCACCACCTAGTATTCGCCCTATTTCTCTCCCACTTTCCTCCTCCCCTCTCTCTATCCCCCATGTCACATCCACTGGTGGCGGCTGTGTGGGAACAGTTAGGTCGCACCGATATTTCCAACATCCTTCGAGAGGTCATAGGAGACCATGCCGCGCAACTGGCCGTTTCCCAAGTTCAAAATGGACTGGTTGCGGATGTCGAACCGTTGGTGCGCATAGTATTTTGGATCAAGGCCATCTTCGATCTACAGCGGTCCTATCTACAAGGCCTGACGAGCGTTCGCGAATGTCCCCCGAGTCTGCTCCCGTATCTTCTACCATTAGACGCTATCTACTCGACCCTCATGTACCTTATTCGAGTCAAGGCGGAACTACTACCCATGACAGCAGCTGGGGTCCGTGATCGTACGCAGTACCGGTATTTCCTGGCGGAGGCTGTGCTTGCAGGTGTCAGACTGTTGTTGCTGCGGGGAGAATCCTTACATGCTGAGATGAGATCAAATTTGGAACGCGCGATGAAAACCGCATGGCAGCATCCGGGTTTGTCGAATGAGGAGAGTTATTTGGTCAACGTGCTTTTGTCGAGAGCTATCAATGATATTGGAGGCGGCGCAGATACATCAAGCGGTCAGAGTCCTTTGGTAGCCTCTGGGGGGCATTTTCTTCCATCGTTTAACTCGGGGCTCGTGAGTATATTCTCGTACCTGCTGTTTCCATATCAACTGACCGTGCATAGTACCCCTTTCCTAGTGTACCGGAGACTCATATTACCGATCTCCTAACCGGTCTCGTCGGGAAAGGACTGAATCATACATCGTCATTCTGGACACTATTTGATACATCATGGGCCGCCGAATCCGCACTTATCCAATGCCACGTTGATTCCCGCCGAATACCCCAGCAGCAAGGGGACTGGAACACGACGTCCAACATCGAAGAGGCATTTGTCCAAACAGGAGATTCTAGAAAGAGATTGGCAAGAACTATCTTAGCAGCAGCAGATGGACAAGCAGATAAACCAGGGCTCAAAATTCTTGCAACTATCATCTTGAGTCAAACAGGGGATGGCAACCCGCCATTGCAAACACGCAAGGTCAGAGATGCGTGGAACCAAATGGCCGGCTTTAGAAATGAGTTGGATTGCTCTCTAAGCCACTTTGTGAGGTGGCTCATCAATCGCAGGGTGCAACTGTGGGACTGCAATGGTGAACTAGAGGCCGTGTCGCACGAGTATCAACAACATCTGACACAGTGGCTACACACCTCGTCGCCTGCTGAAGCAGAGAGACAGGCTAACGAAGCAGATAAAGCCGGTGCAGTATATGTAGTGGACTGTCCTTTCGTTCATCCGGTTCCCAAGGCCTTATTAGAGGAACAGTTGGCAATAAATGGGAGCGATACCAACGAGGTAAGTCATGTCTCAAGAAACTTGACTCAATTATCATGTCCTATCTCACATGGCGTGCTAGATTCCTGAAGTTAACTTCATATAACAGCTCCAGACCATCCCAGAACTCCTCTCAATTGATGCCTCTTGTCCACTCTGCCCTGAAGGCACGAGAATTCAACACGCTCGGGTTATAGAACCGCTGGCGCATTTACCAAGTGCGATACAAAGTGGCTCCGAATCAGGGAGCATGCTCAGCCGACGATCAGCCTTTGGATCAATGTCTGGACGTACAGCCTCCCGATCGAGCTCCATGAGTCATTCAACCCGTCGTTCTATTGGATTTAGTGACTCAAAACCATCCTCCCCAAATACCACTATGCCAAAAATGAAAAGCAGTCAATCTCTATACGCGATTGCGAGCTCGCTAAACCATCTCTCTGCGCCTTGGTTAGACAAGAGTCAGCAGAAGCAGACAGTCAAATCTCTATCCAGGGAGCTGAAAGGTGTCAAGATAACTCTTCCTGCTCGTCGGGCGTCGTCGATTCGAAAGGGACTGTTGAGAGAACAGCGAATGTCACGCCAACCCAAATTTTGCTTTTCTTCCAGTGGCAAAAGTCTCTTTTTCTGGGGCGACGATAGCAGTTGCATATCGCGTTTTGATATACCGACGATAGATGGACAAAAGCCCGAAACACTCAGATATGATGTGTCAGGCGTTCAGTGCGTTGCGGCAGGGGAGCAGCGCTGTGCTGTCATTTCCTCAGTGGGACAGGTGCTTACACCCTGATTGTCTTCATATTCAGGCTATTACTGACATACTCTAGCATTATGAGCTCCTTATATTTGGACCCAATGGCGTCTCTGCAGAAGCCCTTGTGACCCTCGACACTCCAAGTCTTTCTCTCCGTTCTACTTGTATGGCTATGTCCCGTGATGATAGACATATCGCGTTTATACTGGAAAACCGAGTCCACGTTTATGAACTCGGAAATATTTACGACCTGGAAGCTAGGTCCATTCGGAAAGTCACTGTCAATGAAAGCCCTATGTGGGCCCAGGAGAAAGCAGCTACTCATCGAAAGATCGCATTCTCCGTTGATGGAAATGGACTTGTCCTTACTCGTCTTGAAAGACAATCTGTGTACTTCGATGTGTGGCACCGCGATGCAGAAGTATGGAATATTGCGAAGGGAGGTTTATATTCCATTAAAGTAGGTCTATTCTCTTTTATCTCTACAATAACTATTGCAATTGCTAACAGCACAGAATACATCAATTGACGGAAGCCTTACTGGCGCCTTCTACGACAGTCTTCATAAGTCTATATTCCTAACAGTCTTTTCAAGCAAAGAATACCCTCTATTATTCTCAACATCTAATGGGCAAGCCACTGGCTCCTCATTTAGTACTAAGATCCTTCATGCTGCTCAATCCCCCTCCGGCTCGCGATACGCAATCGCAAACGGCGTCAACGAGATATATATATGCGACTACAAACCAGACGGGCCATTCAATCCTATTCGAATCAAGAAAGCCTCCTCCAAAATATCTTCATCGGCCTTCAGACCCGGAAAGCTACTACTCTCCTTCCTTCATGAAAACATCCTCCTGATATTCTGGGTTAAAGACGAAAAACTCATGCTCCGGACAGTTAGACTAAATGATGGTGGCGAGCTGATCAATGATTATAACCTCCGGGCAGATCTTGAGCGTCTGATGGCTGAACGAACACCAAATGCAAGCTCGAGGACACAGTCACCGAGGATTGGTGTGCCGTCCAGTCCTGTTATGGAAAGGAGGGGTCCGTCCATTATGTTATGGGGTTCTCGTACGAACCCAAAGGATGACAGTTTGGCTAAGGCCAGCACAGAACGCAGCCAGCAAGGGGAC